>BGPR01039165.1:0-14410 GCA_013235015.1 Araneus ventricosus
TCGATGTACTTCGTTCGGTTACGTATTGCTGGTCGCGTGTTCTATCGGGTTGTGTTCGTGTTCTGTTTTTTTTTGCTATAATTTTGCAATGAGTTTGACACGGCAAACTTGCTGCAAGTTCGTTTCATAGTGATTTCCGGGGCTTTCGTTAACTTGCGCAAGCTTGCACTCTTACGACAAGATTTGTCGCAAACTTGCACTCTTGTCGCTGACAAATTTGTGGCAAAAACTTGCTGCAAACTAAAATTGCTATCTGGGTTGCCAATTTGATTCGGTAAAAAAAAGGCCCCCCTATAGAGCAAAGCCTCCATCTTCTTTTCATAACACTCAATATCAATACTGATAATGATGCCATTAACATAGTAACATTTACGTGAAATAAATAATCTTTGGTAGAATGACGTAGTCGGGGAATAGGAATAGTCAGCAACAAATAAATAATTCATTTATTTCGACTCAATTATTCCTTCAAACATTACTTTTACTTTAACAGTTCTCAAAACTTACAAATAAAATCAGTTCTTCTTAAACGATTATTTGTTTTAAGAATTATATCCAACTTAATATAATTATTCATCAGAAAAAAATTTAGAATTCTTCATTTGAATCAGTGTAAACAATAAAATGCAGTTAAATACTTTCAAAAGTCTAGCTCTTTTTTTATCAATCACATAGTCGGTAAATCTGTTTTAGATTAAGTGCAGTACCAATTCTTTTACTTCAAATGAGTTTCAGAAAACAGGGTTGCTTTTTTGTTCTTTTCAGCTTAAAGCTATAATGAGTTTTCTCAACACCATTAAACCTTTTATTTATGAAAAAGAACTTCAGTAGGAAAAATACTTTTTTTAATGAACGTCTATTTGACTGAAATCAAATGAATATTATAAAATCAGAAAAGAACAGTTTAAATCAATTACAGATTTATTTCTGCAAAAAATAATCCCAGAGAACAAAAGCAATCATTTCTTTACCATCCAAGAAAGAAAATTACAATATCGAATCGTTTTGTTCTTTTTTTAGTCATTTTCTAAGACTGAACAATATATTTTTTTATCCCCAACTTATTTTTGGAAAAAGAAAAACTATTCTCTATATTATGAAAAGTTTAAATCTTTATTTCTAAAACTTTAATTAAAATTATCAAATGTAATTAATAAAAACTTTTAAAAAGAAATTTGCAGATTTTCCAAAACGTTCTTAAAAATACTAGAAATATTTGACGTTTTACGGAAGTGTATTTCATTCACAATCTGATGTTTCCATTCGCTCTTGTTTAAGCTGAAGGCCATTACGTCATTTCAATTGATTACATCTGACATTAAATTATTTTCAGATGATGGAATTTACATTGTTAAGGCTTTTCAAAAATCTTTCAAGAATCCGCTCGTGCTTTTACTAGGTTTAAGATTAATTGTCGATCCAATTTATTTAATATGCGTAAAAGAAATCTTGTTAAAATTTTCAATTCAACTTGCTTTCTTTCCTTCTTATTTGAAAGTTAAAATTGTTTTATTTGTTTAACTCTATTCAAGAACTATTAATTCTGTCGTATGACTAATATGGAAATGATTTTTATTTTAATGATCGTTTAGCAGATATAAATTATAAGAATATTAAACTCATCACTGGAGTTTTTACTTTCGCGAAAATGAATCGTGGAAATATTTTATTCCATTAAAAAAATCGTTTGCGTGTTAAAAAAGTGATTTTAGGATTTTTTTTAAGGGATGAAGGATTTTTTCTGAATCTTAGTTTAAGAAGAGAAGGAAAACTAATTATATGTTCTCGAAACCATCAAAAGTTAAAATTTTTATTTAAAAAAGAGTTAATTTACATTTTCAAACGCAATTAAAATAAGTAATTTTCGAACAGAAATTTTCAAATATATTAGAATGTTTCAACACTCTAAAACGTTTACCTATTAATAACTTGACATTTTCATTGCCTCTAGTTTAATCTCAAGGCCGTTACGTCATTTCCGTTAATCACACCTCCGGTTAAATTACTTTCAGGTGATGGATCTTTACACAGTTAACTCTTTTAAAAAAATATTTCCAAGGTTATTGCGAAACGTCAAGATGTTGATACAAGGATTATTAAATCGAGCGAAATATCACTACGTTATCTTCCAAGCAAGAGTAATTTGTATCATCATACAAATTTTCTTATGAACTGACTATACGTAAAGAAGCTTAAAGATAGCTAGCTGCAAGGAATATGATTTGAAGTAAAGAGAAGAGTATATATACATTTTCCCTTTTTTAATATGTATTATATAATTTTTACAGTAGAGAACTGCCAACAGCAATATTATTATTATTATTAACAATATGATACGCATTTTATAAATATTGAATACAAAAATGAAAAATACAGAAGAAATAGAAGAAGTAAACAATAGCGATAACAATACACCTTTTGAGCGCCAACGCAGCAGCATCCAGTGATTGCAGCATTTGCGCCATTCTGTCTAATACAAAAGTCTAATTATTTTTTTCATTTTTGATATCTTTTGTTAAATTATATTAATTGTAATTGTGACACATTTTATAACACTGAGTATTGTCTAATTGAAAAATGGGTTCATAGACAAATTATTTCGTTGAAAATCTGAACAAAGGATAAATTGTTACAAAATGTAGAATTTTAAAAAGGTTCCATAGACAAAATTTATTTCCCTAAACATTTCCATAAAGGAAATTTTTTTATGAAATGTATAATTCTTGTTAAAGTATTTTTTATTAGGCTAATATTTAAGAATTCTAGATTACAGCAATATAATCTTATGTATTCCATTTATGTAGGAAGATAATTTTTGATGCTTTCATTCAAAATGATAGGCTGGAATTTTTAAATACGTCGTGAAAGACTATTGATTGATTGCACAAAGGGCATAATAACAATAAGAAAACTAGGAAGAAATGAAACTCTTGATATTAAAGCTACTATATTGTCTCATGAACGGATAATTTGACAAAGAACAATAAATACATTGTGGAAATTTATTGATAAATCGGACAAAGTGCAGAATAGAATAAGCAGCTTGATAAAAAAAAAAATTCAACCCTTGATAATAGTGTTGCTACATCGGTGGTGGTGAAACTATGACTCCCCCGTCAGATAGTGACCCACGAAGGCTTTTTAAATGACCCACTTGTAGACTTTCACAAATTTATTTTTTTAACCCTCTGATCCCTAAGACCATTGGAATAGAGGGACCCTAAAATACGGAAACGCCAGAGTTCCTCTTTAAAAAGGAAGGGAAATTCACATCCCCTCGAAACCCACAATGACAGCTGACACTGTCCGAATTCTAAGAAAAAACCCCTTTCCCCACCCATCTGGGCGAGCTTTTTGAACGAAGAAAACGCTCGCAGCGGGTGAGAAATCAATCACACTTTACGAAAGGGGTGGAAATTTCGCAGTGATATTCGGACGTTTCGGATGGCCATCGTGTTTCGCTTGAGGAGACGTTTGGGACTTTCCCGTATCAATAGAGTTAAATCATAAAAGTGAGAACAGGCAAACCGAAAATTTTAATTAAATCATAAAAGTGAGAACGGGTAAACCAAAAATTTAAAAAAATTAAAGTGAAAATATTAAAAAATTAAAGTAAAAACATCTAAAGTCGAATTTATAAAAAAAAATAAAAGTGGACGATGACTAACTGATTTTCTATCGTATCTCTGCGTCTGTGAATGCCTTATGACGGTCAGTCATAAATTTGGCGCGCATATTCGTTCCATCGCAGAACGGGGATGTACCATCTCTCAGTGCTGAACTAATTGATAGACTTGGCGTACGCTTCTCTAGATATGTTTAATAATGAAACTTTATTGTTATTTTTTTATTATTAAGTTTTCAACAACATAATTAAACGCAAATTTTTTTCAGACAATTTTAAAATTTAGAAAAGAAATTGTCAATTGTCCGAATAATTGATTGGTTGTTTGTTTACAAATTATTGCCACCCTTTTTACCAAATCTCCCCCTCCTTTCCAAGTGACATCACTGATTTAGTGACCCACAGGAATTGACACACTTCTCAAAAAGTTTCGCCAGCACTGTGTTGTCAAATTATAGAATAATTTGATAAAGGAAAGCAATAAAAGCAAACAAAATATTTCATCGCTTAACAAGCAACACCACCTATCTCAATTTTTTGAAATTTCAAAGAGGAAGATCCAAATGAATTTTTCGGAACCAATAACGTATATATTTCTGAATTTTTTTAAAGATCTACTATAAACATGAAACCACATTCCAACCAGACATAAAAAATTTAGAAATATTCGCTATTGGTTGCGAAAAATACATTTGAATCTTCCTCTTTGAAATTTCAAAAAATTGAGATAGTTGGTTTTGATTGTTAAGCAACGATTTCAAGAATTGGTTCTCATGATCAAATCTGAGGTTGCTCTGGTCATTCAACGTTTATCACTCGAGAATGACTTGACTCCGTTTGATATATATATTTTTGCTTTCTTTTAAAAACTGTGGAAAAATAACTTTCGTTAAAGGAAGTCCATTACTCCATTTCTTTCAGTTCCATACAAGACATTAATTTCAAATTATCGTTGGTTATGTTATCTTATGGTATTATTGTGCTCTTGGGATATAAACTGTAAGATTTCAACAATATAATTCACAGACATTTCTATTTTAATTTTAAAATCATACGGGAAGGAGGAGATATAAATTCAGTGTCAAGAAATGTAGAACCTATCGTAGTTTATAAATATAATGAACATCTACGGAGAATTTTAATTGTTAATTGCATTTAACAGCATATTTTGTTGGCAAATGCAAAGGAAATTTATTCCGTCACATAGAAAAAAATTAAACAAAGAGAACGAAAAATAAGGACAATATTCTTCAAAACGTTCTTAGGTAATTAATCACTTTCCATTTTTTTAATAATTTTCATCTTTTGTCAAATAAAAATTACGAAAAATGTAAAAGTGGAAAATATCATAAATATGATAATTTCACAAATATGTAAAACATTCACACGATTTTTTAAAGAGGCCAACAAACTGTGCGCAATTCATTCCAAGACATGAAGACAGGTGAGAGAGAGTGAGGGAAAAAATTGACAGAATAAAAAAACAAACAAACCCAGATAGAATAAAAAAACAAACAAACCCAGATGGAATAAAAAAGTTCATTGTTATTAAAAAAGGAGATTAAAAAAAATACTTTTTTTTATCACCTTTACTATTTTTTTTCAGGTTGGTTCTTTTATAGTTATCACATTAAGATGACAATTTTCTGTGTAAAGTCAAAGTTGGGAAGGATAATTCTACATTAGCAAATTTTGAAAAAATATTGATCTGGTTAATCCCTTTGTAAAAGGGGGTATTGCTTGCTGATAAGTAAAAATTAACAACTTCTCAAGAACCCGACTTCGACTCCTAATGCGTTTCATATGTGATGAGAACAATCTCATTGTAGAGGATAATAATTGAGCACTCATCCACCCAGACTGACACACACTTCCGGCTACTTATGATTTCTTTTTCCTCTACGTATTTTTTTTCTATTTTATATTGTTTTCTATGTTGTTCTATCCAGTGTATGTTTCTTTTTCATTTTCATTTGTTCTTGTGCCTGTTACTTGTTTTTGTCCCTTCTTAAAAAATAAAATTCGCCTCTATCCATCCAAACCGGAAAGGAGCCAAATGGCTCTAAACACGGGGATGCAGGTGGTGTAATGTAATGAATGATAAGTAAAAATTGGGTCAATCCAAGGCTTTATTTCATTCCCGGTATAATTTTTCGATCTGAGAGTAAGAATTGAAAATCAGAACTCTCAGGGCTAATCTGGCACTTATCATTATTTTAAAAAAAACAGTCTAATTTTTTATTAATTAATTATTGTCTAATTCTTGAAAATATACTTTACTATATACAGCAGGATGTAAAATTAATATTTAGTGCTGTAACATCAGACTAAAAGAATAGCCGTTTTAATATCAAAAATAATTAATTTGTCTGTTTACAAAAAGAGAGCCATTTAGTCGTACAAGAAAATTTGAAGAACTAACTTTTGAAGCTTGAAAAATTAAATAAATTACAATCATTTACACTAAGTGAATTCTGTGCCTCGAGGAAGAAAACATCTAAAAAATAACGATAAAGCCGTAATCAACTCATATTTAAAATATCAGACTGAAGTCTGAGAACAATTTCGTCAGTGCTTTAAATCTGAAAGAAAATTCACAAATATTTGCTTCCACTTATTTAAAATAACAAAAGTTTCTTACATCTACATGAATAAAACCGAAACGCCATTTTTTGTACGCTATAGAAAGTAAAACTACTGAAAAAATTATGAATAAGGAACTTGTTAAATAAGGAAGGTGGTTAGTGAATACTTGATGCATAAGGAAGGTGTTAGTGAAGGTTTCGTGAGAATTAACAAAATAGGTAATTTTTTATTAATTAAAAACTATCTTTCCATTGCACATGCGCAGTTCAAGCTTTTCTGTTTCTTTTGAGGAACCTAGAAGGCTAAACAATATTAATAACTATTAATATTGTGGAGAAAATTATCTTCCAGTGGTTTAAAAATCTTTTGGCTCAATTGTTAATATCATTTTAATTAAAAAAATATTTCAGACGAAGAAAAGGATTTTGTGTATTATAATATTTTATATAAAAGTATTTTTCACGTTCAAAATATTAGACATGAAAGTATTTTTATCCCGAAAAATCTGCTAGACAACTATGTACCAGCTAGTATCAAATAAAACCACACAAGCTATTTAATCAGAGGAAATTCTGAGGAATATTCGCTACAATCTTGCAGAAATTCAAAATTTCCTTCATGCTATCATTTTTCACGCGAATATAAAATAAAAAAGAAAAACCAAATCAGAATTTCAAGTCTTATCAACTATATCAACACATTTATCTCTTATTTGGCTCACTGATCTCAGACAAGTTTTCATCTTTCTCCTCAAACTTAAATTCAAGCCAACCTTGACCAGTTGAACGACCTGAAGTCCATCATAACTCAAGTGGTCAATCCAATTTTATGCGGAAAAACCTTTCTCTATCAAAACTTTTAAGACATAGAGGGACATTTTGCTTAGCCATGCATAAATTTTCATAAAGGGACCCAGTTTCACCTTAATGGAGTACTTTGACCGATATATGGAGCAGACGATTTTTTTGGATACAGAAGAAGTGAATTAAACGGAGAAGAACTTGTGTTTTCGTTTGCTAATGATAATTGTATCGCAGTAGGACTGGGATAAATAGCATTTATGAAGTTATTTTTTAATGGAAGATAAAGTCTTTACTACAATTAATAGAGCATCGAATACTAAGTTTGCTTTTTTTCAAATGGCAATAGTATAATGTTTCATTCATAAACCAGATCGTCTTTTATTGTCTGTGAGTGATAATGACAACTACTTTTTATGAATGAATCCAATTTGAACGCTTTTTGACGAGGGAAAAAAGTTATTCGAATGAATATTCGCTTTCATTATAATATACTGACATTTTAAGAAACTGAAATTCAAAAGTAAAAGAGACTGCTTTAACGGTTGAATAAGATTTTTTAGCCTTCTCAATTTTGAAAAACTTTTCTTTTTTAATAAATAAGTGAATTAATTAAAAAGCATAGAAATACATTAAATTTTAAAAGAAAAATTTATACCCCTTTTCTAAAAACTCGTCGCAAGTAAACAAACTAAATGCAAATATAAATTCATCTACAATAATATGAGAAGACGTACAAAAATGTTTTATTACATAATTTAAAATAAATTTAACAAAGTAAACATAAACATTCGATAAATATTTAGTAACCTTTAAAACACCAGTAATAAAATATTGAAGAAAATGCTTTATAAAATTAAAAGTTACAAAGTTAATACTTGTTTAAAGATTTTATTTGGTGGTATTTAGAAGAAAAAATTCTTACTTAACTTCTAAATTAAATACTTCAGAACTCATTATTTAAAACTGACGAATACCATTTTGGCATTCCAATTTAAAGCATAAACTATGATTTATTAGCTTTCGAAAGTTCCTTAACGAATTAATATTGCTTTGATTACCGAAACTAAAAACAACTGATGCATAAAGTAATTTAGATTTTGACTCAATTTCCGATTAACCAAATATATTTCTCAGTCGACGTGCATGAAAATTTTAATGAGAAAGAAGATTCCTGGAAAGTTTTTAAGAGTATATTGATGGTAAATGTAGAATAAATCTTACTCTAATAGCATAATAATTCAATTTCATTTTAATTCATTTAATGGTTGAATTGCTTCAAAGTTCTTATCAAGAACTAATTGGAATTTCCCAATAAAATAATCAGATATTATTTGTGAGTAAGAATTTATTCAAAATAGCAATTAATTAATGCTGATTATACATTGAAACTAAACTTATTAATCTTCTTCGAATCCTAATGATAGATTTTCCGCTAAAATGAAATAACACAAAAGCTTTACTTAACACTGAAAAAGAACTTCAGGACTGAACATAGTGAAGAAAATCATTGGAATTCCGCTGAAGAATTCACGTTATCTCAGAAATGAAACATACATTAATGTACGGAACGATCTTAATTATTAACTTAATTAATGGAATATAGATGTATCAATCGCCGTAAATACACAGCTGTAAAAATTTATAAAAGTCAATTTCTTTTCTTTAAAGTAAAAAAGTAAAACACGAAGAGCAATTGGTAATATATTTTCTGAAATAATTTGTCAGAATTATGACTTTGTTTTATTAAGTTAATTATTTGTTAATTTGTTTTATTAAATTAATTTTATTTTATGATTTTACGTCTGTGTTATTTATAATAATTTTTTAAATATTTTTACGTTTAGGTCTAAATACAGTTTTATGGCATCAAATTTTCATGCATTAACTTAACTTTTATAAAATCTTTCAAACTAATCTAAAACGCTAATTAGAAATGAATCAAATCAAGCTCACATTATACACACCGCTCCTATTTCATTTTGGTGGCGTAGTTCAGCCAAAAATGGCTCTTGCGACATTAAACCTCAAACAACCAACCTATTTCATTTTGGAATCCGTTGCTTATCTTGCATGTGGATAAAATGACGCAGAATGACAGTTCATCAAATGAGAACGTCAAATTAGATGCTAGATGACACGCCCAATTATGTTTGTCATGAGAATTTAAAGTTCTGTGAATTGATTCAATTTATGTTTTGACGGATAAAAATGAAAGAAAAATATATTTGGTTATGCTAAAGGTGTTTTCAAAACACATTAGGACAGGAAACAATTTCGTCTCATAAAAATCATGGCTTCAGAATAAAGTTACTTCACGAGATTTCACAGCCATAAGGCAAAAATAACTCTACATGACATCTAACATACTATTACACTTGCTTTTACGCTATGCTGAGTAAACAGTAGAAATAAAAAACTGCTTGAAGGATTTTAAAATCCCGTGAACATGAATTGATTCTATTAGACGCACAATATAATAATTCTTTTGTCATGCGATGAGATACAAGAGCCAAGGTTTATTATTATTATTATTTACATGAAGGTTTTAATTGATTATTTGTTATAATTTGATCTTAGCGATTGTGTTTTTCTCCTACGATTTGTAAGTTGTGTATTGTAGTAATATCATTGCAAAAAGAAGATAAAGGCCTTACTATAGTATAGCGCCATTTTTTTACTCGATCGAATCAGATCGGCAATAGTTTAGTCAATTTTTACTTTCTCGTATACGAAGTATACAAAGAGAAAGTATTGTAATCGTCAAAAAATTCGAACTCGAGATTTTGACGAATCTCCACGTTTTAGACCTCCCCGAGTCCGAAAAACATAATTTTGGAATTATGTCTGTCTGTGTGTGTGTCTGTGAACACGATAACTCGAAAACTATTAGAGGTAAAGGGATGAAATCTGGTATGTAATCTTTAAACATAATTTGTAGGTTTCTATCAAATTTTGGTCAAAATACGTCAGAGGGAAGTTTGTCTGTCTGCATGTCCGCGGTCATGCTAACGCTATAATTCAAAAACTTGAATAGCTAGATGGATAAAATTTTGTACACAGTTTTATCATCATGAATGTAGGTCCGTATAAAATTTTGGGCCAAATCCGTCAAAAGGTTGACTGTCTGTCGGTCTGTATAATCGCATCTCCAACGAGTCCGCTATCTCCACGCGCATGCGTACTTGAAGCAATCTTCTGTGCACTATATTTATTGTCTCCTGCTTGGAGCTTTTGTTTTCATCCGATTCTCCATGCGCATGCGTACTTGATAGTAATCTGTGCACACGGAAAGATTGTCCTTGAGCCAAGAAAGAGTAGAAATCGGTAGGCATTTTAATCGGAACGCATCTCTTTAAATTTGATTTTTGTCCTAAATATTTTCTGATAGTCATTGGATCCTGGGTTACCATAGGTTCGAATTTTTTTATCTACGCGGGGAGAGGGGAAACAGCACCTTTTTCGAGAAGTATACGAGAAAGTTTAGGGGAGACCACTCCCGCTGGTTTGATGGCAATTTTACATCGTTTTTTGAAGTGGATTGAAAAGAACTTTGGAATGAATAGGTGATAATAGTTTTTGAAGCTGAATATGCCATAAGCCCATTTAATCAATTAATCAATCAATATCACCCGCTCTTGTTTTAATTCTTTTGTTGACGGTACGGCCTAGCATCGTTTTCACTCTTTTTTTAACATTAAAAGTTTTAGATATGATAGAAGTAATAGATAAGTTATGACATAACTTTTAAAAAAATCATTGTATGTAATAACAATTTCATGAATAAATGAAGTTGAATGCATTCACAAGAGCTTGTTCTAAAAAATATTCTTTGAAACGGACGCAGCTATTCATTCGAGAAACAACTAAACTCTTATGAATTTATGGCTCATAATTGTAAATTACACATAAGTATGAGTAATTTATGAAATTAGTTCATGTTACATGGCTATCTTATGACCAACACAACTGTGCATGTCATGTAAAAATGTAACTTAATTTTAGACTGTATGTCACAGTACGCATGCGTCTGTCTTCTAAAACACATGGTACTGCGTTTCCAACACTTGTATTTTGCACAGGCGTTTGAGTTAAAAAAATTGTGTCCTTTAACTTTCGGGTGTTATGATGCAAAGCAGAAAGACGATTTTCGAACGCAAACATGGACTATTAAAAGCATGGACTGTGAACATTTGAAGAGCAGATTTTAAGATTACATCTTACTGCATTCGTTTGGGCCTAAAGATATTTCCAACACAATGGATTATATGCTTATTAATTGATCTATAGATGTAAAGCGTAATCTAATAAATAATTTCAGTAAAACTCTCCAATAAATGCAGAAAAGAAATGCTATTTCAATTTACATGCAATTAACACTTACTCTAATAATGCGAGCGAACGCGAGTAATTTAATGTAAATTAAAAAAGCTAAATGTAAATAGGAATCACTGAATTATATTGTAAAGAGCAATTCCAAAATTTAAAACGTAATAACCCCCCAAAAAACTTAATTGTAATGTAATAAATAGCCGCCTTTGGCGAACAACTATTCGTCGGTAATATTAAGAGCCTCTATCAATGTTCCCAACTCGGCGAAATAAATTAGCGAATTGACATTTGTAGAGTTTCAGGGACTCTAACAAAATTTCATTTTGCGATATACCTCGAATATCTGATGACGTATATAGACGCCATAAGCTTCCATATGAAATAAAAATTGACGAAATTGGTCCAGTGGTTGGGGCTGAGGGACTCTGTTCAAGGTTTTACCCATGTAGAGTGCGCAATGGATTAGCGTTTTTTTCTATTTCTCTCGAAAGTGGAGGGTGTTGGGGGCTAGGGGACCCTTGATGACATATCCAGACGTCATAAGCTTCAATATAAAATAATAATTATCGAAATCGGTCCAGTGGTTCTGAGCTGTGGTTGGGCTACTGACCATCTGGTTTTGCCAAATTATCTTAAATACATACATTACATTTATACTACCAAAGAAAACTTGTAAAAAGTTATCTCAAACATCAAAATAATTGTTCTTGTCGTTACGAGCAATAATTATACAATGCGTTATAGATTCAAATTTCTGTGGGCCATTTTACGATTATCATGTGAACATAAATTGTCCCATTAAATTAACTGCAATTCATTTCACCACTTACTGCTCATAATACAATAATCAATTTAGGACAGATGCAGTATTAGAATTTTTCTGCACTTACAGCTATATCTCAAGTTAGTTTTGTGGATCTGGTTCCCAATCGCCTAACTGCGTCCAGATATGATGTGGTAAAAATATAACACATGACGGAAAAAAGAAGGCAAAGCCGAGGAGTATTGGAATGAATACAGAAAAGCGAAACCTATTGCTGCTGGAATGAGGTCTTCGGCTATTTCATGCCCTGACTCAGCGGAATCTAAAATAAGGTAATCCGCATATATAATCCATTTCCATGGAATTTTCGCATTGCACTATCTGACTCCGCTGCTTTCGCAAGCATTACTGCCGCATTCAGAAAATGGAGCTCAGTATATGGAAAGGGAATGCTAAAATGAATACTGGGAGAGAAATGAAACTGGTTATTTATTTATTTTTTGTATGTCATTGTATTATAAAAATAACTCGCAACTTATGTGACTTTTTTGGTAAATGGATGCATTTTCGGATTGAAGTTTTGTCTTTCTTTTTAGTTATTTTCTGTGAGCTAACATTCTGCGGGAGTTGCAACATCTTCGACCAGATTGAAGTTTGAACATCGAATAAATTTCATGGATGGTAAGCTTCTCAACAATATTCGTCATGTAAACCTGGACAGGAAAAACTTTTGTAGTCGTATTAGCTCATTTGAAATGATAATAGGGACAAAGACGGTGCCAGTTCACGAGACTTAAAAGTCACATGACATATGTCACTGCGCATGCCCTCCAACATGTAACTACTGATGGAAATTGCAGAGTATTCTGGAAGAAAAACGTCAAAGTTTTTAATCAAAGCCCACTTTATTGCACTTGTTAAAATAAAACTGTAAACCAGTGGTTCAGCTTTAAAAGATAAAAACTAAAAACACGATCAGCCATGTATCAAGCTGCATTCCAATCACATTTTCACTGATATACTTGATCAGTCCGTGCCCGACGTCACAACCAATGAAAAACTTCCAGCATATGACGTCGGATTCGGATGTAAACAAAATAAAGAAACAATTTTCATGAAAACTTAGTTGAAATGAAGTCTTTAAACCTAAATTTTAGATTTCTATCAATTCTTAGACAAACTCGTCAACGGAGTGTCTCTTGACCTTTCATGTACAGTCGCGGGAAAAAAAGGAGCCACCCAGCATTATTCTGCGATCGTTCATTAGGCATTAAAAAAAGTTACCGATCTTCAGGATATAAAGTATACTGAAAGATTCTATGGTTAAAAATTTCATAAGGGGTCATCTAAATATTTAAAATTTCACTAACTTCAAAATGTTCAATAGAAACAACCATTTTTGATGTCATAAATAAATTTCCCATGAAAAAATACCACAAGAAATAAATTTCGGTTAATATGGCATGAATATATCGGAAGATATTAGACATTTTGTGTTCTAAATAGTAAAGGGTCGTCTCCACATTAAGATAGAAAAGTTCTCTGCTTTCGTTTAAATGTTGGTAGTAGCATTTTAAATTATTGTGCACTTTAAAGGTTTATTTCAAAGTAATGATCTACATTTTACAATCGGTAAAACTTGATGCGTAAAAAATAAATAGTGTAATATTACACCACTTTAATTTATAAAATTTTAATTTTTATATATATAAAATAAAATTTTATTGAAAAAGTGGTGCAATGATTATATTTAATAATGAAAACGATTTCGGCAAATATGACGCCTCCTTAAGTGCATTATTTTACAGCGACAATAGAAAACTTAATGTAACTTCAAAACTTCTAGTACGAATATGCTGAAATTTTGCATAGGCTTTTGAGTTCATAAAATATTTTGATAAAATATTTTATGTACTCAAAACTATTTTTTTAAAAAAGGTAAAGTATAAAATGAGGAGAATAATTCATACTACTACATAAAATTAATTCTAGGTAAATAGTTACATTATTTCTCAAGATCTCAATAAAAATTCAAAATTTTACTTTAGCAGAAACTCAAAATTTCATTTACTTATAATTCCAAAAGAAAAACGGCTGGGATGATGAAACTTGGTATTCTAGCATAAAGTTTTATGTAGATTCGAAATAGTTTAAGAAAAATATGTGTTACCATGGAAAATTTTGAAGTTAGTGCAATTATAAATATATAAACGACCCCTTTTGAACATTTTAGACATGGAATCTATTAGTAGACGTTATTTCCTGAAAATTGGAACCTTTTGTTTCAAAATAAAATGATTATCG
>BGPR01039166.1:0-14409 GCA_013235015.1 Araneus ventricosus
AATGTTAAGGGCTTAGCAGTGGTGTAGTCGCAAAATAATCACAACCGAAACGCTCTAACCTGGGTGACAAAAATCGCGCTGTTTTAAGGATGTTTTCACCACTTTTTTTCCTCATTTATTTCTCTTGGAGAAAAATAGCAGTGACGGAACGGCTCCACTACACCACTGGAGCTTAGGTAAGCTTAAGAGTCAAATAACGCGAATTAATGGCATTTGCAGGAGTTATTTTTAATTTTATATTTTATTCCAATTTTAAAATAGTATTAGTTAAACGGCAAAACAAATAAAAACAGTATTGTAATAACTTCACATTTACTTATAAGGTTAGCTAAAAATTACACTTCGTAATAATCAGTTATTCAAGTGCAAGAAAATTTCAATGCAATCGTTGAGCTTGTTTCGGAGCTGAGTTTTAAAATTGGGTTCAAATGAAGTAAACTATAATCCCATGTCTGGAGCTGCATCAAGCTTATTTCGATATTTATTCTTAATATATGTATAAGACGAGAATGCTCTTTCCACAAGTTCTGTGCTCGTGGTATTAAATATTTTATTGCTTTAACACCAAGTTCTTGGTACTCTTCTTTCACTGCTACCCAGAAGACAATCAAATTTCTTTTTTTAAATTCTGATTCTAATGAAGAATCATTGGAAAGTTCAATTAATTTTTCTTTTTCAGAAATTATTAATTTTTCAGCTTTTTGAAAAAACGTTTCGTTGAATGGATTTAAAATTCACATATCTGCATCACTGCGGTTCGGAAAATATTGTCTGAATGACAACTTAAGTTCTTTTAAATGTGCTATTATACTAGTTTTGCTAATTTAAGTTCGTTCTCAGATAAAAAGCTGTGAAGAGTCTCAAAAACTTCATAGTGTTTTTTTTAAATACAGGATTCCCAAAAATTCAGCTTCTTAATAATAGACTCCATTTTGTTAGTTGCCTTAACAATGGTTATGGAATAGTTCTGTAATCCTAACTTAAGTTTATTTATTTCTGAAAAAAATGTCAGATAAGTACGCAAGCTGCTGCAACCATTCACTTTCATAAAATTTAGAGCTCAACATAAAAGGGTGGTCTTCAAAGAACATATGAACTTCATTTGTCTCAGTTCAAACAATCTTGCGAGTACATTTCCTCGCGAAAGCCACCTCACTTCTGTATGCAAAAGTAACGTAATATGTAGGCTGCCCATATCTCCACAAAAAGATTTGAATAATCGGGTGTTAGTTAAATTAGCTGCTAAATGGCGCATTAGTAAAGATGTTTTCATGCTGCCATTTTATATCTCTCCACAAACAAAGCAGAGTGGTTTTTGACAATCTTTATCACCCGTAGAATATTTTCTCTTCTTCGGAGACGCACTGATATTTTTTCACACAGTCAATTTTACAACAAATTAACAAATCAATTTTATTTTTTACCTGAACAGGCCAATTAGTCGGCCTTTGCACTTCATGATTATCATCTTGGTGATCCACAGTTATCTCCATAGCTGCCAAATCGGTGGTTCGAATTTCAGTTCTAGATGCCGATCTCCAGTTTTCAACCACTTGTCCATTTTGAGAAATCAAACAATATCGAACTGAAGTCACTCTAAAGATAAGCACTTCAAACTGAGCGCGCATAGCCCACAAACACCAGTTTTGTGCCACAAACCAATCGAATTTAGCACCCATAGAAGCTCAAAGCTTGATTTATAAGAACCGTCGTTATTCATTATGCATCCCAATCGAGCAATTAATGATGTCTTAAAAATTAATGATGTCGTTTAATCATGCTTTTAATAAAAGCGCAAAAACAAAAATCTTAGAGAGCATTCTGGATTGTTCTCGATAAGCCTTAACTAGAAGAACAAAAATAAAAAGCATACCACACTGGCTCCTAGTGAAGCTACAGCTTTTGCGAACACACTAATGATTCTTGCATAATCAGGGCTGGTGAAGACAAAATATCAATCATTTACCAAGTTTTCTTTTGCTTTCTTTTTTCTTATTTTGAGCGTAGGTTAGACTAGCACAACTTTCACTTTTACTTTTCACACGAACTTAGGAAAACCACAGAGAAAAGGAAAAACAAAATACTGTAACTTTTTTAATCCTTTATATTTTCTTGTGTCCGCCATTACTATTATTGATTTCGCGTACCCCCAACTGGTCCTTTGCGTACCCCTAGGGGTACGCGTACCACAGGTTGAGAACCTCTGTTCTAATGCATCGTCTGCGATACTGAAATCAACTTCTGCAGATAAAATCACCGGCCACAACAGTAAGACGATGTAGTCAGTTGATACGTATTTGTAGACAAGTTCGCCAAAATATGGTTATTTCTCGATAATAGGGGAGCACTTAATGTTCTAAAGGAACAAAATGTATTATTTTGGTCTTCCCAGCACCAGTCCGAATTATAAGCTTGAAAAGTAAGAGAACACAATAGTTTTTATATCGCATGTAAACAAATCTTTGTAGCCCGAAAAATATTTTTTTAGATATTTGATTTAGGTGCGT
Source organism: Araneus ventricosus (assembly GCA_013235015.1). Lineage (NCBI taxonomy): Eukaryota > Metazoa > Arthropoda > Arachnida > Araneae > Araneidae > Araneus > Araneus ventricosus. Next base: position 2,508 of record BGPR01039166.1, read on the forward strand.
TGGAGGTAGTCATGAAGAACCGAGTTAACTAACTAGTCACAGGATGTCCCAAAAGGTCATCCGACTGGTTTAAAATCGTCGTTTTTGATGAAATTATCAAAAAAAAACATTTTATGACTTAATTTTGTAGCCTGTTTAATCAGCTTTCTGAAACTGTCTCACTTTTTACTCTACGTGAATTACAAATGGAGTTACAGCTGTTTTATTGCCGAACTGTAAACATTATTTTATGTTGCATCAAAACTTTAAATGTGTTTTCTGAGAAATGATACTTTTGAGGAAAACTGTCGATCGTAACAACGATTTCTCAAAATGTTAGTCAAGTATTGATATGAAATTTTCCGAGATTGTTTTCTGTCATATGCTTGTTGTTTTCCTTTGAAAACTAAGGTCAGTTTTAAAATCAAGTAATATTTTTAAGTGCTTAAATATAAACGAAAAGCATTTTTTTATGAAAAATTACCAGTTTAGTAACTATGTTCAGCTATATCTCAAAACTATTTTGAAGTACCAAAAATATTTTAGAGCATAACACAGATAACTGTCATAAAAATGTACTCCTACAAGTATTTATGCATATTTGGAATATGATTTTGTCTATGGCTGTTAGCGTAAGGCAAATATTTTAGTCATTTTTCTTCAAATTTCTCAGTTTTTTAGAAAAATATTATTTTGAAAGCTTAATTTTACAATATTTTCATAGTTTTAAAACATATGCAGCTGAAAAATAACATTAAAAAATATATATAAGTTATTTTTCAAAAAAATGTCTCCGAACAAATTCGGATACCTTAAAACTTTTACTTGCTTCTCTGTCGGACCAAGAGGAACAAGTTACATAGGAAGTTGTGTTCAGGAACACGACCTACCTTCACCGAATTCGCAGGCGTATTGGGTATAGGAGGCAGGATCATTTCAGGTGAGTGGGCTAGTAACATTGGTGCCTCTTCTATAGGTTACACAATCGACGGGATTATACATATATCGTATATTTTAGAAGATGCATTACAGAATTTAATGGATGATGTTTCAGTGGTGTGCGAGCCCTATGTGCGGGGCTGTCTATCGTTATTGCTGGATTGGCAGAGGTGGATCAGTCATAACATAACACCACTCCATGCCCCTGCAACTATAACCATATGGTTATTTAAGCAGTGACGCGGTCATGAAGTGGAAGAAAAATCACAACACCCGAGGGGATGACCTCTCTTAAAACTTGACAATTCTCTATACCGCTGCCTAATTAAAAACGCAACAAGTCTACAAATATTTACAGGAGCATTAGGAAGGATTGCTATTGTGCTATACATTATAAAAATATTTTGGAAACACGGAAAAATAAAACCTTGAAAAACACAAAATTACACAGTTATACATGAAATAGATGGAAAATAATAAAAACAAAATGCAATGGAAAACCTATACGAAGAGCAAAAAATACATTAAAAAAACAGAAAATGAAAGGAAAAAGATGAAAAACAAATTAATACAGTAATAAAAATAACATAAAAATGTACACAAGAACAGAGAGATGGGCCGCACAGTATTTTAAAAAGCTCAGTTCCATGTCTTCGATCTGTCAATCAATAAATATAGGCTCTCATGTCGTTAAAGTATTATTATATTAATTAATTGGAGATATAAGTTTCGATGCATGTTATTTACTGTTTATATTATAGTTATTCAAATCATCTATGTATTTTTCGGGAAACCCTGTACTGTGTATAATATTTCTATATTTTGTTTCCTACTTGTATTATAACAGTGACCTATGATTTTAATGGTTAACAAGTAGTATTTTCATTATTATACACGGCCTCTTATTAATGTAATCACATATTGACTAAAGTTTGAAGTACCTTCAATAAAATAACGTAGGGACAGCATAACGGGAAATTACGAGATTATTCGCAAACACCGATATTTTCAAAGTATAAATTGCAAATTATTTTAGAACATAGCCTCAAAGTGTCTCGAACTGCCGATATAACAAATTAAATGCTTGGTTTGACAAAAGTAATTGGAATGACATTTAGGAACTTTGTGTTGGGGCGTTATTGATCTTTCGAACGTAACTAAGAAAAAAAAAGAATTATAGGAAGGGAAAAAAACTAGACTTCTTAGAAGATAAAAAAAGTACAAAAGAAAACAAATTCTTTTAACAAGCGATATTATTTCTCTTTTCTTAGTATTCAAAGTCTAAGAAAAATATTTGGAAGATAGTTTTTTTTCCTTAACCACTCGGTTCAATTATTCCAACAGACTTTTCACTTTTTTAAATATTTTTTCCGAATAAACGTCCACGTATAAAATGGCCATCTTTTCGATCGCATGTAATTTACATATTTAAAACCGAGCAATTTCAAAAAAGGACGAACATTTTGTTTTAACCTTTGCAGAGAATTAAGTTCTTGTTCTTTCCCGAGATGCAAAAGATTTCTGTAATTGTGACTCGTTTCGAATTACTTTGGGGATTTCATCGGCAGCATTTGGCTCTAATATCTTTCCAACTAAAATTCATTTTACATTTTTATTAAACGTCAGGCAGAATTAATGAAGAGAAGTGAGATGGAAGAAAAATGTTTTACCGAAGTCAAAGTTTTAAAACGCTTGTAAGAACTTTTCTATTAATCCATGCATAAAATCATGAACATTTTTCTTTCTTGAACAATTTATTTAAATTTTTTGAATAAAAGAGAATGAGTTGCCAGAGCATGTTTTTTTGCTAAAATAGTTAATATATTCTTATACAGGGCAATTATAAAACCTTCCGCAAGAAAGTAAAGACAAGTGTAGGGGGCCGAAATGAGCAGACTTTTTACTTGGAATATATTTGCATAAATGACACGATATGGCGGTAGAAAGGGCTGTTGTGATTAGGCTAGGTGAGCTTCTTTTCTGACCACCACGATCTCCAGATTTGACACCACGCACTGATTTCGTATTCTTAGTTCTGTTCAGATAGGTGATTTAGGGGTCTATTCTGGTACCCCCGGTTGGGTTGGGAGACGTCAATTTTCCCTTTGTTAACGTACGGAAAAAGTGACGTCTTCCAACCCAACCGGGGATACCAGAATAGACCCCTTAATATCTCGTTTTGAAGCAACACGAGGATTAGTTTGGGGATGGACTTCATGATTTTGAACACTGGTCATATGCCCAGTAAGACACCTGAGCTAGCATCGCCTTTCCACTCTACGGGACCATGAAAATCAGGCTTAACGTGCAGCAGGCCCACATAATATCTGGCGAATTAGGTTTCGAACTTTGAACCTCCGCTTCCGCTCTTGGCATTCTGGGAGCGCTTTAACCCTTTAGCGTTCACTGGTTTCGCAGTGAAACCACACATTGAGCATTTTATTTCCTGCGCATGGGCGAAACGTAGAGAAATTTTTCTGTCATAACTTAAGAGCTAGGTATATAGGCAACTTATATAAAAATTCCAGTTCAATACCGTTAGTATTCACAAAGTTATCGGCATTGCAAGAGCTAAATTGCTTTTGTTCCCTAGGAGAAACAAAACGATGAGTGTTCGTGTACAACTTGATATTTTTAAAATTGAATCTTCGAAAGTAATATTGAATTTTATGAAGGTTGAATATCCTGAATACTCTCACGTATACTTATAAATTAAATACATAATTTAAATTGAATTTCGATGATATCCGCATTTGAAGGAGAAATAGCCCGTTACCATTCATTGGTTTTGCTGTGAAACCACAAATTTCTTGAAAATAAAAAATGCTAACTTATTTTCCTATACATATTTATGATTAGGTACATATCTAATATTCATTAATGAAACAAATTTAGTAATTTTCAAAGCGAAACATGTAGTGAACTTGAAAAGATTAAAAGCATCTCGAACAAAATTACGGAGACAAAATTATTAAAGATCTAATGAATCTTCTGGTCTAGGATACTTTTTGAAAAAAATGAAAGGAGAATCGAACCTCTAGTCCAAAACATCGCAGCGTGATATTGTTTTATTACGGAGACAAAATTATTACAGATCTAATGAATCTTCTGGTCTAGGATACTTTTTGAAAAAAAATGAAAGCAGATTCGAACCTCTAGTCCAAAACATCGCAGCATGATAACGTTTTATTACTGTATTATTATTGTATTGTAAACTTTTTTCGGATGCATCCTCGTATATAGCAAAAATATACTTAAGAGTTCACGAACGCACACACACAACAAATGTATCTAATATCATTGCAACGAGCGTGTGTATTAACGCTGTGATAGAAACAATGATAAGTATTATTGTAAAATACACTTATTAATATTTTTAAAAATTATTACAACTAGAGGTCGCCCAGCGGTCGAAATTCGACCGTAATTCATTAAATTTTTAAGTTTGAACGCTATTGAGTTTGTTTTTTATTGAAACAAAAAAACAGGCGGTTAAAAAATAAATGTTGTCCGACTGTGGACCACAGACTTTTATGTGTTTGACATTCAGTAGGAACGTAAACGATGAATGCTTTATTTTATTTAATTTAATGTATTAGTAATACATACTATTTATAAATTCCTTAGAGAGAATCTCTACTCTGTGCGACTGTTTGACCATGTACTAATATGTGTTTGACATTGACAGATTTAAATCATCCGCATTTTGTATTTCACTCCGAAGAGTTTTTTTATAAATAATCTAAATAAACTCCCTCTTGGAGTGGATTTCACTGTGAGGGGATTAAATCAATTACAAATCATCCACTCCGCATAAGCTCCTCAAGGGAGGCCAGACCCAGGAACAATCAGGAACCAGCGAGTGTAGCCTGCGACAACATTGATGTAGTGCAATTTGATAGCCATACGTGTTCAATGATCAGCAAACTCCGAAAAACCGGCACACAGCCACAAAATGGTGAAAATTACCTATAAGTTCTATCAGCATTACATAAATTTTATCTTTCTGCACTCCTTCTCCATACGAACTTTAACTACGCCAAGTATCACACTCCTCCGTGAGCGCAATTTGCTTAAAAAGGAGTACAAAGTTTTCTCTTCACGTATTAATATATAGATTAGAGAAAAAACTGCAATTTATAGATAGTATCCAGACTATAATCATTATGTTAATATGAAGAGATAGAGGGCGTTTTCGGTTCCTAATTTGAGGATATCTTTAGGGTCTAATTAAACTAGTGACGATATTATTAAAGTTTTGCGGTTCTATTCTGTTATCTGGTTAGGTTGGGAGACGTCACTTTTTCGCGTTAACAACGGGAAAAAGTGACTTCTAACTTATATCTGAAATAATTTATAATCTTGATATCTGCTGTTAAATAAATTTTAAGCAATATTGAGGAACACCAGACTTTCAGTAACATAATAACTAAATAAAACTACTTACTTTATCTTTTGACAACTGAATATCATGTGAAATATATGCAATAATGGAAATTCCGATAAAATGAATCACGTTTCGTCAAAAAGTAGATAATGAAGGTGAATGAATGAGAAAATACCGCATCCGCGTATGCGATTAGTAAAAGATTCTTACATTTGATATGCACAGAAAGAAGATACATGAGTATTGTTTTACTATTTTAAAAAAACAATCTATTATGGTTCAACAGAAACTTAATGTTCCAGTTTGGATTGAAACATTATATCGTTTGATTTTTGGATCGAATTATATTTATTAGATAGAAAACTCTTAACATTAATTCACATCTGTCTATTTCTAGTTTACCAAGTTACTTGAATAAAGTTAAGAAATAAACGTTGAGGTCATAAAATATAGTGAAACATTGCCATTTCCCGATACTAAACTTAATTAAAGTTCAAGAGAACCGAGCTTAGTTGACTTCATATCGTTTTCAATAAAGAATTCAAATTTTTCTTTACTGATTCATTTTACATTATATCTTAGATGGAAGACATATTGTATCTATTACAAAAATTAATGGTGCTTAAAATAAAGGAGACCTTTTCAGAAAATGAAACGAAAACTGATTCAGCAACTCTTTATTTTTCCATTAACTTCCAGAATTCCTATAACCTGAGTTTTGATTTTTCTTTCTTTTTCGCCTTAAGAAACAAATGCCGATATCGTGAAATTGATTCAGAAAATGTATTAGGTTCAGGAATAGATTTCGTATCATAAAAGAATGTGCAACATAAAATCTAATTGAGTTACTTACTGAATTATCTAAAAAATATTATGCATTAAATTTTTATAATTTATCATACAATAATTTCCTTCTTTGAATTTGTATTCTTAAACATTTTCTATTTAATACACTTTTATCAGAAGAAAAAAATTCTCTTGAATAATTTTTTTGCCCAAAATGTTTTCATGATGGGAAGGAAAATGAAGCACTATTTATGATGAACTAATGCATTTATTTGAAGAACAAATTAGTTGCTTCAAATCAATAGATGACTTTGTTACTTCAGCTCATAAACACAGAATCTGAAGGATAGAAGTCTAAAGGAAGACCCCAATATTATTTTACATGTCTCCTAATCACGAATAGTCACCATACATAATCTTAGAACCACTGGTGCACATAGCTTGTTTTAATAATTTAACGCCTCGTTTTGAAGTTAAACGATGGCCATTTTGGGATGAACATCGCAGTATGAATCGCGACCAAATGGCCGGAACGGCATTTTAGGTAGAGCCCCAATTCTTCAAAGTTTTATGTCATATAAACCTGTTCTGTGCATAGCATGTTCATCTTTGTTTTACTTATATTCTTTATCTCGTTCTCATATCCTTTTGTGTTCTGTGCATGCATTTCTTGTGCTTTTTGTTTTCATTTTTTCTGCTGTTTTTATTATTTTGTGTGTTTATATAATTTTTGCCCTTTTTTCCCTTTTATTCATTTACTTTTCTTTTACTTTCAATGATATTTTTCGTACTGAACACCCTCCTTTTCTTATGAATGAATTTGTAATCCAGTTCGAATCCTCCATAACATTTTCTTTTGCCACTCCTTGCCCACCCAACTGATCAGGGATCTCAATGAATGATTATAGGTGCAGGGACATGGAGTGGTGTTCTGTGGTCAATTGATTCCTCACCAGGCCGGTTTTGTATTGTTTCCCTATGTTAGCTTTGCAAGTGAATATCCAAGCACGCACTAATACTGTTAGAAAAATCGTCAGGTGGGCGTACGATAACAGCAGCCCAACAAGCTGGATAACTGAAAATGAAGCTTTATATTTACTCACAAATTAGCAACCCAAGCAGACAGCAAACCACTAATAATAACAGTAATATCACGAACAATAGCACCTGCGTCTAACAACTGACCAACTCGCAATGCGACTCCAAAGCGATTATTATTGACTCCTCGTTCGTTCGGTATTTATACCTTTTCCGATAGGATTTGACGTCACATAGAAATCTCTCGAAGATACTCCATAATTCCGTTCCTAGTAGAGATGGACAATGATTCTAGTATTTTCGAGACCCTTCATTATGTCGCCAAGTTTGACGTCACGGTCGGGGAGACATTGGTTTGTCCTCCCCCGATAGCTAGTAAGAACCTCTGAAAACCTGTTTTTCCAAATATAAGACTAATATGGTAGGAAAACGACATTACAGTTTTATAACAATATGGACGTATCAATTTTTCTTTGACCACGGGCGTCATGTATCCTTGCACCAGGCCTGTTCCTGACAACATATTTAACATTTATCAAGCCACAAACAAGGCGAATTTTTATCTCAATCGAGTTTGAAATCCTATCCCCCATCTTGAAGCTGAGAGCCCGCCCTTTACCACTGACTTCAAGATAATTAAGCTGCTTATATTAAGCATACTTTGTACCGAACAAATAGTATTGATAAAGACAAGGTCAATTTTCATATGTCAAATTTCATTTAAATACGTATGGGAATAATAAAAGCTTTTAATGGGGTTTTTAACTGAGTCCAGAAAAATCAGGTACACAGTAGGATGTATTTTGGCTTCTAACTTGTGCATATCTACGTTAGATAACGAGACTTAATCTTGTTATTTTTTCTAAACTAGTTTTACAATTAATATAAAATTAAATCCAAACAACATTAATATCACCTTAACATTTTAAAAATTAGAAATCAATTTAACTTTTTCTTATTGTATGAAACTATACATTTTATGTTTGAAAATTGAGTTGAAACAATTCAATTACTGCACAAAATTCGCAAACAGAGTTTCACTTTTCATCTTAGAGATGAAAAGTAGGATTCTATTTTCTTTCATTTTTGAACACCGGTTTAAAAACACTTATTTTCATTTTAAAATTATAGAACTTGTAATTAAGAATTTAGTATCAAATTAAAAAAAATATTAAAGGAACACATTTTTTGCAGTTTTGCATAGTCTCTTAAAACTTGCCAAAATATTTCATCCAAGAAGTAAGTTTTTATTTTTCATACCTTTCTTTTAAATTTTTTACTTTTTCTGTGATTTTATTTCATTTTATAAACATCCTTTTGTTCTTTAGTTCACCATAAGGTGATGTAACTAAGCAATTTAATTTCTTATTTGATGCGGCACTTAGCATTCTTTTTATCGCTTGCGGTCGGCACATAGATAACCTCAGCAACTGACTACATTTTATTCCCCTTGTTTTGGGAGGGCATGCATCAACTTAAGGAAGCCACTTTGGGACTCATTTACCTCTTCGCTAGAGATAAGCGAATCCCAGGAGGTCGCTGTTTTGCAGTTAATGCCGAGTCTTGAGGATGATGAAGTAGAGATGGTGCGCCAGGAATTGATTATACTCTAATGCCTGATTTCTTTTTATTGTTATACTAGCAGTACGCGCACGGCGTTGCCCGTGGAATCAGGTCTTCAAAAAAGTGGGTGAAAAAAAGTGCCCACAATGGCACGAAAAAGTTTTGAAAACAAAATCAAAACAAAAAATACGCATTATTGATATTCCCGCTTATTTTTCTTTGCGAATGACGTCACCTGCCGCGAAGAAGGTCACATTGCAACAATGCATTGTGGGATGGTCCGGAGAAGCTCTCGCTACGAAAAAACTGTTTGAACCGATCAGGGAAAAATTAATTTTTAAAAAACGAAAAAAGATATTTTACTAGTTCTTGTTTTAAATCCGACATAAACGTTCCATTTGTAGGCTGAAAAAAAATGAAAATTATAGAGATGTTAGAACGTCAGATGCGATAATTTAAAAAAATCTTTATTAAAAATTACCATAAAAATGACTATTTTTCAAAATTTTTTCAAAATTCTGTAAATTACGTTAGCAATTCAAAATTAACTTCATTAGAACGGAAATCGTGTGTTCTTTCCGATGGTGTATCTATTTTTGTCGTACAGTTATCCGAAACCATGCTATTGAGAAATGAGTGCGAAATATCACTCAAAACAACAGAAAACATTAAATAAAAAATTTTCTAGATTAAATTTTAAAATTCCAGCTTTGAGGTGCATTCAGTCACCGTTACGACTACCTGTGTGCCAAATTTCATGGCTGTAAGTGCGATAGATTCGTCTGGACATCGCAGACACACACACACAAACATTGCCTTTTATAAGTATAGATAAGAAAATGATGCATGGTAGGTATATAAAACACCGGAAAAATGTTTCAATAATATGTTGAATTAATAATTTGTAAAATAGTAGCTCATAGCCCGGCGTTGCTCGGGATCCAAATGTTTTGATATGACCATATTTGAATGTTTTGATATAGTGTCACTAATTTTCCAAAAAAAATGTAAATATTCTTTGAAAACTTTTAAATCTAGCCTTTATAGTCACCTTATAACAGTTTGGCTTGAATGGAAATGCTACAAGTTTGGAAAAAGAAAATTAAACACCGGAAATATAACTTTTCTTCTTGCGCACATTTGAATAATAACGAAGAAAAAGAAAATAGGCAAAAATGCCCGAATTTACAACATAAAAATTAAAAAAAATAAAAATATAATTCGAATTAAAAAAAATGTGTACAGCGGTAGCTTCCTCTTGTGCTAATCCATCACTGTGCCAAATTTAGTCCCTGTAAGTCAAATGGTCTGTGCGTGCATAACGAACAAAAAACGAACATTCATACTCATTAAAAATTGATAATTATATATATTTAACCTGGCTAAAGCTTGTCCACAGCCAAGCTGCTATTTTAATTGTTGAAAACTCCATTTACTTGGTCTGCCTATTTCAATACTTTTAATAACAAAAGAGGTTTTTTACTTGTTGACATATAAATGCTTAAACTGATTTTTTGTTCAAGGTATCTTTAGTATTTTCTATTTTTTAGATTTTATTTAAAATTGATGTATTGTTCAAATAATGTTTTTAGTATAGGATTTGATTCTTGATATGTTTTGTTTACTTTATTTCTGTATGATTATATACAAGTTATATTTGGATTTATATTATATATATATATTAATAAAAGAAAATATTAAAAACACGTTGTAAAAGAAAAACCAAAACAATAAAATAAAAAGGAACAAAACGCCAACGTCCGGGACGCGTCATCAGCAAGAGAAATCCTGAACGAGCGTAAACATAACATTCGGTGTTTTCTGAACACAAAACTCTAGCAATAAAGCCAAAAAAAGTTTGTTTCCCTGGAACACCGAACAAAAACCAAAGTTTGAAACAAAGCAAAAAGCCCAAGTCCAATTGAAAAAATAAAAAATAAAAGCCCAAGTTCATTAGAAACTGTACATATTATACCCAACTCCGAAACCAACAAAGCAAAACAAAAACGAAGAAAAAGGTGTCAAAACTCACCCAAAAATCCACAAATGAAGAGACAATGGATCCAAATGCAGAAACACGCGGCAGGAACGAATATATATATATATAATCTAAAGTTCATTATCTGCGAGATAGTTCAGGTAAGCAAATGTAAGAAAGATAAATTGAAAAAAAACCTCACAGAAATTTAACCCCACATATAACGAGTGAATTTAAAACAATTGTTTTGACACGTTGAAGCATCTTTTCCTACCATTGGAAAGTACGGTCTTCCTGAATTCTTCTTCGGGTACACTTTCAAGAAACACTGAGCTGCTACATGAAATTCGTAATCCGTTTCAAACTGCCGTAATTCTTTCTTTTATATTGTCATCAGAAATCACATGGTGTAAGGTTTGGACTGTAGGGTTGTTGAAGATATTCAGAAATCGTAAAACGGAGTGTAAGAATCCACACGCGTTATTTGTAAAGCCGCTGAGCGTAGACTATTGGATGAAACACGTTAGGCTCAACGAATTTAACTACCTGGCTACATAACTACCTGCTTCTCACAGCAGCGGTTTATCGGAAATACATGAGCCACTACATTTGTTTCAGTGCTTGCTTGGCTGTTACCGCAATGAAGAGAAAAGTTGTATTTTATACAAAACATTGCAGATTATTCACAACAATTCTTTGACGTTCGTTTTTCAGATTTGGAATTTGTTTTTGTGGTGATTATTGAATTCAATTTCGTTCCATAATATAACTGTGAATTACTTACTTATTACAATGCTATCAGTTTCCTCAGCTATTAATATTTATCAGCACCGACGAAATTTTCAAGTCAATGTTAACATTTAATATAGCTAATATGGAAGAAAAAAGTTAAAAAGTTGCCAAGAGTTGGTTGCTTAGTGGTGTTAAAAGCGGAAAAGACCAGAACATCGGACGTCAGAGATTCTGGACACAATGTTCTAAAAAGGTAATTAATAAGTATTGATCTTGCACAATGAAGTACAAAATATGGACCTACAAACTGCTTTTCAATTTGCGCTCTTCAATATATGTGCATATTCTGGATGATTTAATTAAAGATTCCTTGTTTAGAGAAATATAATAAAACTAGCTGTTACCCGCGACTTCGTGCGCGAAGAATTTGAATTATTCTTTTTTTTAATTCACGAACGTAAATGTTTTGTTGCATTTTGAAAGGGGAAAGGAAAAGTTCT
>BGPR01039167.1:0-14409 GCA_013235015.1 Araneus ventricosus
AACAGTTAGTTCCTGAGTGAACTTCATCCAGAATCGTTGGATCGCGTGACTTATTGTCAACCCGAAAAACTCGACAAGGAACGTGAGCCGTCACTTGGCCACTGCGACTTCTGAGAAAATTTTTTTCCTCGCTCTTTGCCTTTTGTTTTATGGAAAAGATGTAGAGTTAATTGCTCATATCAACTATTTCGTAAAGTTAATGATATCATGGAGGACTGCTTTGAGTTCAGCTCAGCTGATAACATCTCACTTACGGAACTAACACAACGCTCAAAATGGAACCGGAATATAAAACATGCAATTAATAAAATAGGCTCTTAAAGAATTTTACCTAAAGCATACAGCAGATATGTACTAGAACTAAGTTATCGCATAGTATAAAATTAAAAATAATTAGTCTAGTCATTCATTGATAATAGTGTATATGACATAATTTTAAAGAAATGGTAGGAAATAAATTGATAGTAAGTTTCTTTCTTATATGAATTTTGATTCCTCTCTTAGCGAAACGAGTTCAAGCATGAAATTTATTTTTAAATTCATATTTAAGTGAAAAAGTTTTAATAAATCTTTTATAAAGATTATATATGAAACATGGAAATTCCTGAGACAATGGAACTTCCACAAGTTAGATAATAATAAATTATTTATTTTTGTACATATCGACACGTTAACTTTATTACAAATGCAAAAGTATCGCAGAATGGACATGTTACTTTGCGAAATAATCTGTCGAAATCTATGTGTATGTATACAAGAATCTACTGAGTAAACAAGGATTTACACATAGTAGTAGAAGTGTAACATATTTTAAATTCACTTTTGAAATACATAATGATGAACAATTGAAATGTTTTCCGTTTTTCAGTAATTTCGATTCCATATTTTTGACATAGTACTTCTCTCAGTGTCGAATCCAGGGGGTGGCTGTCGGGCTGCAGCCCCCCCCCCCCCCGGGGGGGGGGGGGGCGAACAGGGGCGAGAGGCGATTTGCGACCAAAATTCCATTTTTTTAATTTTTGATGTTTTCGATAGTTCATTCATTTACCTTTCCAAAACATATTTACTTTTGTCGGTACGTTAATTAGAAGATGAGATATTAATTGTTTTATTACAAACCGAAAACCGGAAGTGGGCGTTTAATTAGCCGAAAGTTGTCATTCAAAGGGACAGAAACCTGTCAAAAATTCTTTTAAACTCCTTTTTTGCAAGCTAATATGATGTCAGTATATTTTTAGGAATTTTTTTAAAGTTTAGATACATAATTTGAGCGCGTGGAAAAACTAAAATTTGATTTTTCTCAAAATTAGATTTTATGCATATTTTTCAAACTTCAAACATGATAACTCAAGATATTATCATTCGATTGTTCTGAAATTTTGTGAACACTTTCTTCAAATATTTCTCTAGTGAATGTACTAGAATAATGTATATTGTAACCATATTTTTTTAAATTATGGTCTTTTATTTGAAAAATGACATAGAAAATTTGCTGAAAATCTTATAATGATTGTTCGATTAGCTCTAAAATTTTTATTTATCCAAAGAATGTTAAGATTCTAGTACAAGCACTAGTCCATAGTATGTAGTTTATTTTAGTGTTAGTTTTATTTGAATTATTACAAAAGTTTGAACTGTAGCATGTTTGAAGTTTTGGGAAATTTCCTCTAAAAAGCAGCAGAAATTCAAGAATTTTGTAAATTTATAATAATTTATACTCAAAAATCATACGCTAATATTAATCTTTATGAAATTCGAATCTAAAAAACATATTTTGGTGTTTCTATTTCACAATTTAAGAAAAAAGTGCTCCGAATGTGTTCGGATACCTTAAACCAGAATTTTTATTTTATTTGAAATAACTACAGTTGTTTTTTCTTAATCTCTATTTTAAAAAAATGAAAACATTTCTTCCTGGCTCGAAATTTTTCCCACTTGTGTAGTCATTCAACTCCTATTCGCAGTGTTGACATGGTCAAAAACATGTTTTTGCTAGTTATTTCATTGTGTTTTTTGTTAAATTATCGAAAGTATTGTATTGTTCATTATGATTCTTATTGTGATGTGAGTAAAGTTAAAGTGTTTTGGTTTATATAAGCCATAAGATTTGACATTCGTCACGACGATATAAAACATTTTATACCTCAGCCACCCTTCCAGACCCAAATCCTGGATTCGCCACTGACTTCACTTAACTAAGGAGTCTATTCTGGTACCACCGGTTGGGTTGGGTTCCGCACGTTAACAAAGGAACCCAACCCAACCGGGGGTACCAGAATAGACCCCTAAATCTACAGGACTTGATACATAATTATAAGTAGTACAACTCACGTTGATTGCCGCGTGATGTTAAATGGTACAAATTAATTTATACATATATTTAAAAAAGAAGCAATTTTCTACATCAACATCCGAAATAAAGTTACAATATAATATTATTTGTATAAGCCAAAAATATTTAATATATTGAAGTGACTTTTACGCCTATATGTTATAACACTAGTTAACAACTGTTGTTAACGTTCGTTGTTTCATACGTATTGTGAATGTAAATTGTGGTCTATTATAAAACAATACTTCTTAATAAATTTATAGTATGAATAAGCAAGCCACATCAAGCAAGGAAAATTTCAATACCCATACCTTCCACACTTTATATAATAGTTGCAGCTCTGGTATCAAATTTCAGAAAATAAAATCATTTGGCGAAAATTACTCGAAAGACAATATTCCTAATTCCATTGTCTCTTCTGAGGATTGCCGATTCTCTTAACGAAATTCAAGGGAGCTCTTGACATTTGTTATCTGCATGCAACTCCAGCCGAGCTCTATAAGTCCCAGAGGACAACCGTTGAGCAACGAACTACCAGTTTAACGTGGAAAAAACTGAGCGAAATTAGTTTAGGATGCTCCTGACGCAACAGTGGGAATAAATTGGATGAAACAATGACCACGCGTGGCAATTTTGATTAGGTTTCCGGAAGTCCTTATTTCTGAATGAGAAGTTTGTTTTTCTAGTTTTCCTCAGGAATGCTGGAACAGGAGCTGCGTTAAAAGATGTAAGCTAATTACTTTGGTTTGACTGGAAGACGAGGAGGTAAAATTAGCGAGCGCTTTGAGTGAAAGAGATGAATTGAGGAAGAATTGAGGAACGGTAATTCTTTCTCGGAATGGATGAAAAAGTTGCCTTTTAATGGTCGTGTATACAATTTCGGCTTCTTGCAAAGGCTTAAAATGCAATTATAGAGAACTAACGCTGCTTATGATGGTGTTTTGCTATAATTGAAGATATAGAATTTTACTTCTGCACTTCTTCGAAATTAAATTGGAAATATAGCTCATTGACTTTTTTACTTTCTCGTATACGAAGCACACGAAGAGAAAGTTTTGTAATCGTCCAAGAATTCGAACTTGATGTTTTGATGAATTTTCACGTTTTATACCTCCCTGAGTAAGAAAAACAATATTTTGGAATCATGTCTGTTTATCTGTGAACATGATAACTCCAAAAATATTAAAGCTACATGGATGACATTTGGCACGTGATGTGTACACATAATTTTTAGGTTTCTTTCAAATTTTCTACAAAATCCGTCAACAGGAAGTCTATGTGTCTGTCCGCGTTCACGTGAACACAATGACCAAAAGCTGAAATAGCTAGATAGATAAAATTTGGTACACAGTTTTATCATCAGGAATGTAGGTCCGTATCAAATTATGGGCCAAATGCTTCAAAGGGTTGACTGTCAGTCTGTCTGTATAATCGCTTACTTCTGAACACAGTAACTCCTTAGCACAATGTCTTTGATAAATGGAATTTGGTATGTGGCCCATGTATCCTTAAATGTGGATTTATGTCGAATTTTTGTTTCAGTCGGTTAAAAAATATATCATCTTCTTCTTTTACTTATTTATGAAATTGGGTTCAACTCATTTTAAAATTATAATGATACAGAGTTTAGGAAGAAAACGGAACTAATACGGAAATGAATAGTGAAATAGGGTGACAGTCCCGTACATACGGAACATATGACAACCCTAGGTAGAGGGAAAATGGAATCTCTAATAAAGTATTTTATTAAGCTCTAATAAAGTATTTTATCTTCATTTATCTATGCCTGTAAATATTAATGGCATCCACAACACATTCGCGACATTTTGTTCACTTTCGTACAATTTTCTGATTTCTGGACTTCTCTACTCTTCCAAATATTTCGACGACGTTTTCTTCTCTTCATTATTATAAGATTCCTATTTATATTTCCAGACAATATTTCCGTCCACATGTTTGCTGTCATTCAAACACGCCATATATTATTTAAAAGAGATCCTTTGAGCTTAGTTATATATGAAATAACGTTATATAGGTCATCATAACATTTGAAATAAATTTTTTTCTAAAAACATATTTTATTAAAAAGAACAAATTTAAAAAACGTATTTTCAGAAATAATTAATTACTACTTTTTATTTAGCATATGAAAATATCTATGGCAAAAATCAAGCTATGACATTTGAAATGAGGAAGGAAGTTTGAGTGATTTTATAAACTAACTATGAGAAACTGAAGGTTTCAAAAAATTTACATTTTTTATTTTTACATTTCAAAAGAAAAATACATTGATTCAGTGGTAATGATTTACATAAATTGAAAAGACGGTAGAAATGTTATATTGTAGGAAAATAACTTCTTCCATGAATTCCACAACCGATAAAGTTTCGAATGCCCCTGATACGTTGCAAATTTTCATGAATTCCCAGAATAAACAACCTCTCCACAACTGCTGATTTATATTTCTTTTTTTCGATAAATGGTAGCAAATCCCAATTGGACAAGTGTAGACTTCTGCACAACAACCCAGAAACATATCATAATCTCAGTTTCTAATAATAAACATTTGCAAGCCAAGAATATCTCCTTCAAATTCATCTTTATCAGAATATTTCTTCTTTTACTGATGTTATTTTTTCCTCTTGATTTTTTTTACTGTAATATTTTTTCCTTCCAGAGGTCATTATTTTTCTTACCGGAAGGAAAACCTTTTTTTCTCCTTCATTCATGGTATGATTTTGAAGACTGAATATGATGAGAAAAATGAGGGATCATATTATTATATCCCCCCAGCCAAATCTTATCAATGAAAAAGACTGCTTTTATTGTGGGGAGCATGTTTTTTGCTACTAATGGGTGTTAATGAAAGGGACGCAAAAAAGAAAATTGAAAATCTTTGCCTCTATCCTTCTTTTTCTAATCCCGCCCTTAAGAAGAGAGAATGGAAAAAGCATTTTCGTGGGTAATAAAATCAAAAGAAGTTACTCTAATAACCGAGAATTAGCTTTTTTATTAGTAGCATCTTTCCTCTTGTCATCCATTTTCTAAGCTCCTTAAACTCAGGTTCCTTAAAATATTTTGAAAAGTTTTTTTTTCTTTTGCATTCAATGCATGATGCAACATGAGTCATATAAAAATTCCTCTTTTGTTTATCATAAATTGATTTTTTGTCCCTGGCTTTATTTGTCTCAAAGATGGGTCTTAATCAACTTCAAATTTCTTAAATTCAGCGTGGATTGAAAATAACAATATATCCATTCGATAAATTTTTGCGAAATTGATTTTGTAAATGTTGCTCATTGAAGCAATCGCAACATTTAAGTCTTAATAAAGAGGCATCGAAATTTTTTTCTGCGTCTGAAATTACGTTAAAAATCTGCATTATTTATTACTGCTTTTAACCCCACATCATATTCCTTTACGTCTTTCGCCAATACCTTAATAATATATTTAATTTTTGTTATAAATGGGTTGAAAATCAATACCTAGTTTTTATGAACCTTTACTTTAAACTTATTTATCTAGACGAATATTATTTTAGAGCATTTTAACATGCATACTTCAAATATATTTGGGCATTACAAGAATAACTGGATCGTGTCGAATCAGTTTAATAGTGACATAAGAATTATCCTTACAAGAGCTTTCTAAACTTAGGTGCTATCGGAATGGCTTTCCGTTTCTTTCTTCTGAAGTTCTTTAACTGAAGGAATGTTGCTCAGCATCTACTGTTTCTAAACAGTTAATTTAATTGAGTGTTAACTATTTAAGAAACCAATTTTTGCTTCGTTGCACGCGCGATTCAGATATTGTATTAATAACATTTTTTCTAAGCATACCGGGTTGTGTAGAAACCGCCTGCCTAGACTATTAGGATTTCACTCCCCCCTTCACCACTAAAACTAATCTGCCCCTTCTCCAGATTTTTGCATTTTCTTAATGCCGTATCCGTCTGTATTAACTAAATTTAATGTTACTAAAGGGAAACTAATATCCTCAGCGCTACGAGTGTTCTAGATGGACCACGGATATTCCTTGCCAATGACCTGAAAAGGCGGACATGAAATCCCTGTCTTTTTGCCAGAATTCCCATTTAAAAAATATATTTGTGTTTTCACCCTTCTGTCATCTAAAGATTGAACATTTAAATGGAGTCCAAATAAATTGTTATGATAATGCAAAGAAAAAAAATATGCTGACTGAGGGCTTAAGATATTCTGAACCCCCACCTAAAGTGCATTTATTCATTGTCATGAAAACTGTCACGTGGGTGTTCGGTGAATGTAGTTCAACACACTGAATAAAGGAAAATGACGCGTTATTTCAAGAATATTCCAGAAAACACGATACAAAGGAAAAACAGAAAACAGCGCTTTTCAAATTAGAAACACAATCAGTCAGTTAATCATTAATAATTACAGAAACTGCGAAGAGAATTCGTTTAACAGCTAACCAATTCGCTCTGCGAACAAAACTCCAAAGGGAACTCGTTTGGGTACCTTTGGTTTATATAGCTTTCCGATAGGGCATTACGTCACATGGAAGTATGTACAAAAATCTCCATATCTCAGTTCTTAAAAGAGATAGAGCCAAAATTCTTGTATTTTCTAGAACCTTTATTTTATCGTCAAAGTCCCATTTAACGGAGTCTGTCACCAAGGTTAGGGTTTCTTTGGCTTGGAAACTATTAAGAATCTCAGTAAATCTCTATTTCCCACCATAAAACAAACATGGCAGAGAAACGATATTACAGATTCGTAGCAATATTTAATATACGAGTAAATGTCCTCCTTTAGATAGCAAATATAAAGTTACAAACTATGAATTCGAAAATACTATAAAACATTGATTTCTTAGAACTAATTTTTAGTTTGGGGAAGTAAAAAAAAAGAAGCTATGGTATAGAGACAAAACAATGATAATAATTCAGAATCTAAGTTAATAAGAAACTACACAATATGGAATAATAAAATACAACTAGATGGTATTATTGAAAGATTTTACAATTTTTAAGGATTGTGTTGTCTACAAAGAATATGAAATCTACTATGGTTTTATGGTCTGTTCCACAGATCTTCATGCAGTATTTAATGAAAAAAACTGAAAAAAGTAGTGGCTGAGAGCTTCGAAGCAGCGAGGGACTGGGGCTATCATATATCTATTGCTGCGATGATTTATTATTTCATTTGTTATTCCATTATAAATTGAATGACCTGGTTAGATTTTAATTATTTATTCCAGAATTATGCATTCTGCTTACATCAAGTTCATTGCTATTTGGGATTATAGCACGCACTCCCGACTGTAATGTTTACTATTGATTAAGACTTGAGAATTTTCATAACTGCCCTTTACTCAAAGTAAGAAAATTACCCTAACTTATTTAATTTCTTAAACATTCTTATTCACTTAAGGTGTCATTTAATTTCTGTTAAAGTGGATATGAAACTGTCATCACAATTCAGAAATGAGGACAGAATAGAATGTGGAGTAGGGTCTGGACACTGCAATTACCGAGCTTGCAGACATAGTTCGAAGTGTGTTGCCTGCTATCCTCGTCATTAGCGTTATCTGACTTCGAATACCTAATTACATTATAAGGGCAGTCATAGACTGGGATATGTTAACTATTGTAATGTGTCGTACTTGCCCAGGATTGGTTATGAAACTGTCTGAAAGCACTTACAGATATGTGATTGGATAATGAGGCAGATTCAAACAATATATAAAAGAAAGAGCTTTCTTTTGTACCTCATAGGAAAGACGCAAAATACAGCATTTATTTTTATCGTTAATTTTTTGTAACTTTATATTTAATTTCCAGAAACATACTTCTGATTTTGCTGATATTACAATTCTATAAGAGTAATTTGAATTTACCCGCAGTTATTAATTAGCCTTATGGCCTTTCATAAACTTTTAAAAGCTCAAAATACCAAAATTAATTTATATGCTTTTAATTAATGAAAAAGGCTTTAATTTATATTACAAATAATGGTATAGATTAAATTTATATACAGATCAATTTTAAAACCAAAGGAATAATTTGGTTTTCACAAGAAAAAGTTTTGTACTTATGTCTTAATTATACGTCATATATTAAATAAAATTTCATTGAATTTTATTAAAAGAAAACTTTTAACAAACTATAGTCCGTTTTATTTCCCATCCTATCTTTATTAATACACAATGGAATCTAGCAGAGGACAAAGTAACGAATTTTGATAAAAGTCTTGTAGAGTTCATCCGTAAGTAAGTAAAGTTATAAAGCCATCAAATTTATAATCCGCAGATTTGGTCACGGCTATGGATATATCTCCATCAGAAGATTATGAAAAGAACTTTGTATTTTACCAATAGCATACGAAACTGTGACTAATTAATGGTTAGAATTGTTATTTGATAACCAACCTTAATCTTATTGAAAGATAGCAGAATTCAGGAAAGGGCAAAAGAACGACTTCTGATCGACGAGTCGTAGAGTTAATATGCAAAGTAAATAACTTTGGATTTTAACGATAGCTTATAAAATTGTGACTTATTAATGGTTAGAATTGCAGTTTGATATCCTACCTTATCTTTATTAAAAGGCAGTAGGATTGAGAGAGGACAAAGTTTCGATGGGTCGTGAAGTAAGATGCAATGTAAATAACTTTGGATCTTAACAATAATATGCAAAGAGGTGACTGATTAATGTTTAGAATTTCAGTTTGACGCACTAAGTAATGCTGAACTTTATCAATGTTTTCAACGAATAAATTTTACTACAATTTTTAGAAACCTTTTAACTAATTAGTACTTGTAATTTCAGTGGTCTGTGGCATCATCGCGGCATCTGGCAATATCCTGAATTGTAATTGCATGCAGATAGGATCCGCCCTGTTTGAGATGTCACCTATTGTCCAATAGCGAGGAGCCTGTTGGAGTATTTAAAGATGATAATTACTTCTGTTCACTCTCTTCTTTTTGTATCATCTCACAGCTAACGTGCTTAGTGATGTTATGATTTAATTTAGGTTTTTAATTTAGTTGTTGTTCTATTAAATTTGTTATTTTGTTATGTAGTAATCTTTCTTTGACTTTGTCATCAGCTCTGTGGTTTCTCACAATGGAGTACTTCTGTTTTATGTGGAATACAGGCATGATAGGTTGAGAAACTGAGCATCAGTTAATATGAAGCACTTGAGTGTCAATCGTTCTATGTACCGACTACCTCAGCGATTATATTAATAAATCTCACCTCTATCCATTCTATAAATTTAACTTGACCTCTAAGTAGGACTAGAAGTTACAGGTCATTGTTATAATTTACAAAAACTCAGTTTGAAAACAGAATGCCTTAAGGCATGTATTCATCATCCTGCTCTTTATGTGAAGTTAGATTACCCATTAAGAGTATTTGCGAAGAATGCAATATTTTATATTTCTTTTTTAGATTTTACAGTTTCCATGTAATTTCAGTTATAAACATAATACTTCTTTCTTTTATCTGGTGAAATTTACAGTAGAACTAAAATCAGTTTGTTAAGTTCAAGAAACAATATTCCAGTCTAATGAAATTTCTATAGAAAATGCTTGCAAAAAAGTTTTTATGTCCCAAAGTTCTTTCATTTACAGGACTACTACTCGCCTTTCACGACGAACTTGTTCACTAGGAATATTAATTGTGTTTCTTTTCAGTGAAACATTCTATATATATTGTTTACTTTCCTCGATTTATAGAGAAAGGTGAATTTAAACTTGAGATTATGTTTGACATGTAACTCGTGCTATTTCTAGAGACTCAAGTCTGTTTCATCCCTTGCACTCATTCAGAACCCCAGATAGCATGTACATTTGCAGTAAGTTTGATTTTTTCGTGATATTATCTTGTCATGGCAAACTTGACGTGACAAATTTGCAGCAAACCACCAGCAAAGTAAGATAGCATAATCGACCACCCTCCTCGGGAAATAATTCGTGAATTTGACACGGCAAACTTGACACAATGACGAAATGAAAACTCCTTTTTTTCCTTATTTACTGGAGACCCATCTTGTATTGGGGTTAGCGTAACGGCCACGGAACCTCCGATAGTCTGTTCGAATCGTGCTGTCCTCTTCAACCACACAGTGTGCAGCTAAAAGGGGGAAGGCAACCCCACCGCCCTATGCCACGGTAATAAAAAAGGACGATCCCTCAGTAGATAAGGCTTTGAAGAAGGGGTGAGTATATCCCTGACCGTAAGCTATTTTTCCCCTACTAGTTTGCAATGAGCTTGACAAGGTAAGCTTGCTTCTACCTTATCTCATGGTGACTTCGAAGCTTGCAATAACTTGTTATGAACTTGCAGCGCAAGATTGCTGCAAACTAAAATTTGCTATCTGGGGTTTAACTGAAATTTTTCTAAATTTTTATCAACTATTAGTGACTGTATTATGACTGTAACTAAATTTTTCTCTACTATTTAATTCGATGATTTGTTTCGTTTTGGAAATGTGTTGTCGTTTTCTTTCATATAAAAACTTGTGCTGCGGAACTCGACAGTTCCCCTTCAGCTTAAAATCGTAACAGGGAAACGAGGGGAAAGCCTGCGCTCTGTAACTACTCATGTGCTCAGGTGGAATTCAGTGCTGGAAAGATCCTCAATTCTTCTTTATTTTTAGCTACTTTCTCCTTTGCGCATCATCTTGGTCATCAGGCAGTGAAAAATTAAGACAGGGAACTTAGTTTTCTGCCTCACTTTTCCTAGCGGCTTATTTGAAGACCGAAATCGTTTAATGTAAAATTGCGTTAAATTGTTGATAAATTTAAATATTAAATGAGAAATGAAATAAATTTAAACAATGGAAATTTGGGAATGCTTCAGACCCTGTGCACGAGCCGCCATTATTTGTTACAATAAGAAATTAAAATTTGAAGGTAAAAAAACATCGAAACAAATTTTAGATAAATTAAATTGCATTCGAAGAAAAAGATTACCATTTGATTGCGCAGTTTAGCCAGGATTGGCTCTTGCGCCATTA
This sequence comes from Araneus ventricosus, assembly GCA_013235015.1. NCBI lineage: Eukaryota > Metazoa > Arthropoda > Arachnida > Araneae > Araneidae > Araneus > Araneus ventricosus. Next base: position 11,338 of record BGPR01039167.1, read on the forward strand.
AATCTCTACCAACCAACAAATCGAAGAAAAAGAAACATGGTTATAACGTTCCTCAGAATTAAAATTTCTATCATCATTGCCTACCTTTGAAGTGAAATTTTAACTGTAATTAGTCAATGTTTGAAATCTTCAGAGTTTCCATGAAAACCTAAAAAGTACTTTCTAATACAGCAAAGCACTGTTTATGTGTTTCTCATTTATACGTCCATTACATTTATACGTCGCTTCATCACAGTCCCGATTCATTCGTATTCAGTGTAATGATAAAATATTTCGTTCATACGACGCAAAGCTTCCGTTATAAGTCATTTATTCCCGTTCTAAAATGTTAAAACTTTCCCCTTTCTAGTATGTGAAGTGTGATAAAGATGTTATGACTTCGAAATTGTTCACAGTTGATGAATTAATTGAAGACAAATTGACAGGTCCAATTTAAGCAATGTTGAGGAAGTTATTAAACCTTTCTCCAAAGACGCAATTGGCTCCATTGAGAAACTTTGAACTTTTATCTAAAGAACATTCAATGGACTTAATTCGATTTATAATGACATACTTAATACTCACACACAATCAGCACGTCGGGTGACCGTGAAAGATTTTCTGGATTAAACGCCTACCTGCTTTCACATAAATCGTATAATTTATGCATAATTATTACTCAAGGGGTCAGGTCTTTTAAATAAAGGTATTGTAACAGATGTATTTATCCAGCAGATGGCGCTACCTCCCACCCTCTAGGAGATGACTCTTGGTCAGTGTGAGACATACGCGAAGATATCCGGTGTTGTTGAGCGGGAAGAATGTATTCTTGTCTTGTCTATGTAAAATGTAAATAACTGTAAATAATCATTAAATTTTCATTAATCAAGTACTTATCGTTTGAAGGAACCTTCTTCATTTCAACATGAAGTCTTTTTCTGTAAGTTAAAAGTAATGGCTCGCTCAGGAATCCCTTCTAAAATAGCAGAGCCGTTATAGTATGAGTTTTATTTCATTTTTTGAAAAATGTTTAATTTTAAAATTTCTTTATTGATTTCCTTACTATGTAGTATGATAATAGTTCCATCTTTATAAAACTTTAAAATTAATACTTTTAAATGAATTAACATCAGTAGAATCAAATTAGTAATCATCAAAGTTGTTTCGTAAAATTTCGATTATACGTCTTTTCATTTATACGTCGTTTTACGTCATACCCTTGGTTGACGTATGAACGGTGCTTTACTCTTTGTAGCACATTTATATAATGTCCATTTTAATATAATATCCATCTACCTTGAAACATCTGGTACGAAACTTACTTGGTTGGAACATTCAATATATTATCATATATTAAGTTCAATGCATGAGAACATAGAACATAACCTCTACCACAGATCAGTAAACAATTTCAAATTGATTGAAAAAAATTCCAAAGAATTACGCATATTTTTCGTAAACCATTTAGCTTTTCTTTCGGAGAATAACTAACTCTCTTATCGTTGCCATCTGTTAGGGGTGAAAGTTATCTGAAATCGATACTTTGAAAAATGAAAGACGATATTCAGAAAGTTTGATGGAATAGACACCTTAAAAGAAATGCAAAAATATTGCCAGTTTCAGAAGCGGTTTAATTATGTATACCTTCTTACATATTTTAACAGCATCAATAATAAAAAGGCAAAAGAACTATAGCAAACAGTGTATCTCTATTATTTAAAATTTGTTTTGCCTCATCTTCTTACTAAAGGTGTTGCTGATTGAGGAAATATTTCTTGATATATATATTTATTCAAATTAAGACACTGATTACATGCTACCTTATTTAAATCAATATCTAAATGTCGATTTTGATGCGAAAACAAATTGTTTCTAACACTGAATGAACAAGTAAATGCCAACTGTTCTATGTAGAATTTTTTTAACAAGAACTATTCTGCATTGGTTATTGTTATGCGTCTTTATTGCTTCAGGGATATATTTTCTTTTTATATTTTTACTAAAATATTGATTTACCTGTACTGCCCTCCTAAGCTTAAAAGGCATATCTCAGTTTTCAGATTTTTCCTACTTAGTTATGTTTGTGAGCAGCTCACAAGCATTATATTTTTTCTTTAGTAGTTTTCTACTGTTTCTTAATATGATACGGCTGTTTTGCTTAGGAATAATGTCGGGAAGCTCACAAACATTACTAAGTAGGAAAAATTTGAAAATTATAATAAAAATGAGATACGCCTTTTAAGCTTCGGAGAGTAATATAGTGTTCATTGAAAAGGAATCATTGTCGATAATTCAGAAAGTTGGCACTTTACAAGGTGGGGGTTATTTTCATTCAATTACGACTATCCTACTATAGTTCTTTTAATAATTATTAAATTTCCTGATGTATTTTATTTTAGTGAATTTAACCTCAACCGATTTCTTCGATACAGGTAATATTAAATTTTAACTTACAGCCTATCAAGTTTTTATATGGATAAAACATATGAGCTGATCTGTGCTTATAGACTGATTTTTCGCCACATACGCCATTATTATCAGGTTTATTTAAATGTATTTAGAACAATGAAATACACATCATTTGCAAAGAATATCACCAACTTTCGGAGTGGAAACCACTGCCTACAATAAATACTTTCTTCACCAAAGATATCCGCAGCCTTCAATACTTTTGGAAACATCTCCAAAAATCCTTGAAAAGTGTACGCTACACTTTATTAAAAGTCGATACCCCAAAAGACAAGAAGGAGAGCCATAAAAATTCTCTCCCTAAAAATCGGAAAGTAAAAAGGCGGGCCTTTTGGAGAGTCGACACAAAAACAGGAATAGCAGATATAAAATCTGAAATCCAATAAGTAGAGCTGGACGATATTTGACACAAAACTGAGTTTATTATCCACTAAATCCGGCTATTAGGGCGCAGGATAATCCCGGGGCGGCACCTGGCATTTAGTGCCTCTCGGGATAGCAATTAGACTATAAAAGATCACACAATATATTTATTTGGGGTTATAAAAATTCACTTTCTCTTCATGCGAAAGGAGATAAGATGAAGAGACAGAGGACGGATTTTAATATTGAGTTTCTCTTCCA
>BGPR01039168.1:0-14409 GCA_013235015.1 Araneus ventricosus
GAGGATGATGTATGGTGAGTGCTCTCCAGGAGTCAATTAGTCTCGTGGATTAGTTTGCATTTGGCTGCGCAAAATTTACGATGCGAGTCAGTTTAGTTATTAATGGAGTGGTTGTATTTTGGTTAATTATTTTCCGCGATAATTCAGAATAATCAGAAGCAAATCCTTTAACGGGACATACGACTCTTAAACGTCTGAAAAATGGTGGAAAATTGTCAAATTCTATACATTATATTTCTGAAACAATGCAATTCGCAAACTTAATTTTTTTATTATAGAAAATATCTGTCATTTCTCTTATAGTACACACATTTTCAAACCTTCATATTAGTATGCATTTATTTGAGAGAGTAATAAATATGGGTATAATTTTTGGAGAAAAAATGAGATAGTCTCCTAGCGCGCATGATTACGGGTAAAATATTTATCTAAACACAATATTTTGGGTATCTAAGTGATCCGAACAGTCTGTTTAAGAAGCTGAACCTCAATTTATCGTCATTTAAATTTCATTTCTATTTTATATTCCAATTTAAAATGAAAATGTTAAAAATAGTTAAAATGTCAACTTTTCGAAACCCACCAAAAAACTTCTTTGGAGAAATATGTACAAAAATGTGGTTCAATTTGTAGAACATAGCAAACTACATATTCGGTAAACATTTTATGTAAAAGTATTCAATAGTTCTTCAGATATCATGCGCGTAATATGAAAAAAAACACATTTTGAGATATAAAGCTTTAAGGATACGGCCATATTCATTGTTTACGTTGAAGAGCTGATACATTTTACTTCATAACTTTCATAATTATAGGAATTTTTTTAACTCGTATTGCTTTATATTGTTCAGAAAAGACAGGGAAATAATATATTTTTTTCATAAAATCCAAAATTTTCGAGGTTAAACAGTCGTATGTCCCCTTAAATCAAAACTTGAGCTAATTTCGTTCTTCAGACATATCAAATGCGTCTATTTTTTTATTCTAAGGTATAATAAAATATTGCTTTGTGTTAATTATGGGTTGTTAATTTTAAAAGTTAATTCTTGGTTCGTGCCAAAGGTTAAAATTTAGATTTATTATTAAATGAATACTGGGTGCTGAAACATGAATACAATAATATGCAATTTTGCTGCACCTTAATTATGCACCTACCGTACGGACACCTAAAAATACTTGGCCGCTAAATGAAGAAGCTGAAAACATAAATAGTACGATGCGTTGTCAAAATATTAGAGAAATTAAAACAGAATCAAAATTTTAAATTTAGAATATTTTTTATTTAATAATCGTTTAAATTAAGTTTTAGTGCCATAATTTATGAATAGATTTATAGTAATTAAGATGCACACAATAAAACAGAGAGAAAAATACACATACAATTATGCATGAAAACAACAAAAATAGATCATAGCTGCAGACTATGGAATGGTAAATTATACCCAGAAATTGATAGAAAAATAGAGAATTCTCTTTTAAAGAATATATTAAACGTTCATTCTTGGGCAAGATCTTGCTGTATAATAGAAAATTTATTTTGTTAACTTTGCGCTGATCTTGAGTTCTCGGAATGAGAAGATGAAATTTTTCATTTATTGACGAAGAAATACAATGATTACCTGCCACTCAAATTCACCATTTTGTTTGGTAAACGATCACCTCTAACATCACTGATGTAGAAATTGTAGAGTGCACACCGTTGAATCAGAGAATTTTCTCTGTTGACACATTCTGCACATTACTCTGTGAACGTCGTTCAGATGTGGTCCAGAATCACTAAAAAATCGGTTCTGTCAAAGAATCATCTTGCTTCCAAAATTTTTTTCTTTGAAGATGTAAATGGTTTTTATCTTTGTTACATCATCACGCCCATACTCTTATAGGCCTGTCAGCACGCCTGAGAGGTCCAGACGAAAATTTAGTTTTCGTTATTCACTCATATCATTATCAGCAGACATTCGCTTCTTTAAATTGATGTTTCAAAAAAACGTTTTCATCTCTTATTTTGAAGCATATCTAATCAACTCTTCTGCACGCCCGTGAGGCCGAGAACCGAAGGAAAAATTCCCAACGGTCTCGTAACCCCCAGGAAGCGTGCGATCACTTCAGCAACTACAAACCAAAAGACAAAGGAATACTTCCAGAGAGGTGACGCTACACTGTTTACTCGCAAAAACCTCCGCGATTCAAAATGGCGAGCATCATCACATCCGTTAAATTGATCTGATTTATAATTTAATGAACTTGAAACATTCAAGGAAAAGACATAAAAAGTTAAGGCAATTAAAATTTAAGTTGATTACTAAGTAAATAATTAAGAAAATTTCAGATATTTAATAAAACTGTAAAAAATTAACGTTTAAATTTCAAAAGTTGCCAAAGATGCCACAAGATACTAAATAAACTTTGGTGGCGAAGATTTAAATAATTAAAAATACTGATAAAGCCGAAAATGATGTAGTTGCATTTCTTGCAATCTAGCACCTAGACATTTGGTTCATTTAAATGTTTTAAATTAATTCGTTTTTGGGGCATGAGCACTTGGGTTTCCGAAGGTTAATGTTTAATCTATTTTAAGCCTTATTTCTTTCTAATATAGGGAAGGATTTGTTATGTATATCCAGTACTAAAATTTTAATCTTGAAAGCGAAATTAAGTTATCAATAACATTTAGATTATGTGGCAAGAGACACATGATTGATCTTAAACATTACAAGAATTATTCAGAATCTTATAAATTTTGAAAAGGAAATAAGTTTCTGAAACAGAAGGGATTAATTAGTTTTAATTAGGCATGATTTCATTTATTTCCTAATTAATGGCCATCTAATTAGGACGTAAGAGAAATTAGTTAATCATGCAGATAATACATTGTTACTTTCATGCATTATCCAATGAATTCTAAAAGAAAATTAAATGTTATGTTAAAAATATAAAGTAACTTTTTCGGAAAAGAGTTTATTCTTAATTTCGTCTTAAAGTCGTTTTCTGTTTTTCGTTGTTAATTCCTGTATCTGTCGAATTTATCATTTTCCATGTTTTTTCTGCTAAGTGTCAACTTGCATCATACTTCAGTTGGCTTGCATATAATATACAGTGTGTGCACAAATGAATGACACAAAAAAATTAATAAAAAAAAACTAAAAATGTTAGAACTACGAATTTTTTAAATAAGAGCGCATATCAAAATTTCTTTTCCAGATAGGTAACATGCCATTTCGGTGGTCTACGGGGTCGTAAATTACTTGAAATCAGAAATTTCTTTAGAGCCATTATCTGAGGAAACATTAAAACTGGAAGAAAAATAAAAGCATTTATTTGTAGGGAATTTTACGCTCTTTAATTTGTTAATTCACATGTAGGGTGAAAACGGAAAAGTTTTCGTGATATTCAAGAGAAACTAGAAAAAGAAACCAGAAAACATGCATCGGCTTCTGCTGATCGGTAGCCAACAACAAGCTAACAAATTTAGAGCGGCGTAACGCCGCGTTACCTATATGAAAAAAATAGATGCGCTCTTGTTTTTTAAAAAAACGTAGTCCCAACATTTTTATTTTTTTTTCTTAATTTTTTAAATGTGTCACTTCATTTGTGTACAACCTGTATATTACTTTATTGACTGTAAAATAAATTGTTAAGGATTGGTGTCATTTCCATAAATTTATAAATGTATCAAATATTTGACTTTTTAAAACTGTGAAATGGAAATTCAAAAAATTAAAATACCATGCTCATTCAACTCTGATATTGCAAAAGCTACAGTTAATTGTTGGGTTGAATTCAAAATTCTCCTTTCAAATAATATGAAACTCCGTGTCACCCAAGGATGTATTTTAATTATTTTAACTGAATTTGCTATTGATTATAAAATGCATTCTCTTACATATACGGATGTGACTTCAATAAATTATTAATGTAAATTTGTAAAGCTATTTTCTGATGCAGTATAATCTTGTATTTATAGATTTCTTTATTCTTGCAAAACGCATGGTAAGAATATTCGACCCAAAGAATTGTAGTAGTTAAACAAAACCGAATTCTAAGTTGTTTATTATTCATATCAAGTTTAAATACCAGTTATGCATAACCAGATAAACACATGTGCAACCAATTGTATATGCGTTATGTAAATCTCAGGGATTATAGAAAATTCAAGTATTAAGTTTAGGCAGCATCATTTTACATTTTCAATATGAGCATCTAAAATATTCTTCATCATGTTAAGATCATATTTGTAACAAATAACGAAACAAAACAACAACAAAGGAGCAAGTTAAGGAATATTCAGCGAAAAAACAGCTTGGTAAAATGTTATTTCTTTGTAATCCATACTAATACCCATCCTGAAAAACTGCTGTTCGGATCTGCCACTAAAGATCAATTTTGTGCTTTGTTACTCCTTAATGGAACGTTACTTTCCACCAGCCTCGAGAGAAAATTTCCTTCAGTTTATTAAATCGAAGGCATAAATAAGGCCTAACGGCAAGTTAACACAAGCTGTATTGTTCTTTAATAACCCAATAAAGAACATATCGTCAGTTGCCCCAAAGCTATTATTTCCTTGTAGCAAAATGTACCTGGCGTGCAGGCCAGTTCAGATCACTGTCAATTTTCTTTCTATCTTCTTGTTATTGCTCGCGCTCTAAATTTATGATGACAGTGTCGTATAACTTCGCAAACTCTCGCGTCGAAGGCGTGACTTGAGGAGATTTAGAGCGGAGAAAACCTTCTTACCCTTCCAAAAAGGAAGGCGAATACCGTAAAAATAGAAAACAAGTTTGATTTATATTCTTCCAAGTATCCATATATGCGTGTATCTGTCAGCAGATGAAGACATCTATACGCATGGAATAAATGAAGAAAAATTTATTTGCGTCGTATTTCTCTGCTCTTTTGGTGGATTCGGATTGCAAAGGCATGCTGCCGGGTCGTTCCACTGCGGGAAGGAATTTGGATATTATTTTTACTTTTGCTCTTCAGTTTATTTTGAGAAGATTCCATCTTCTGTCGCTTGTGAATTAAATTCATGTTACGAAGATTTAAGATTAGAAAAAATAAAAATTCGAGCATCGTAGCATGATACTGCTTAAAGCTTGATTCTTCTGTCTTGTCTCCGTATGGCTTGATTGCATCTGCTGCTGCATTCTGTAACATTTTTAATATTATTCAATTTACAGAAGGAATGCTGTATCTCCGTCCATCTCTCTGTCTATCCATCAGTTCCAACTATAATGGTTGTAGGTAAAGACACATTTGGCAGCGTCACAGGGAACACAAAGAGTAGGTGAATGATAAGCCGCCGGATAAGTAAGCAGGGTAGGGATGAGTAAAACTTACAGGTTTAAACCGAAAACCGGTTTTATTTGTTTAGGTTAACCGGTTTTTTTTGTTTCGGTTAACCGGTTTATTGGTTATATTTTTGCTCCGTTTTAACCCTCTGAGCACCGCAAACGGTTTTCTACGTTAAGCAAATCTACTCCGACTTCCGCAGAACCGTGTTATTTCTTCTCTATCGGTCGCCTTGAAGATGGGAACAACCGGCTTTTTCCTGGTTTGAATTTTGCAGTCGTAAGCGACGAATACGTGTTTTCTCGCCTCTGCTTTCCCCTCCTTTGATGACTTGGTTGACAGTGACAGATTCGTGGTGATAAGCTTTACAATAGACTTGCTCGCAGGTGGTACGTTTGCGGCAACAATTGAATTCCTTATCGTTAAAACGAATGGCAAAGTAGGGAAGTTTCAATGCAGCTTTTCGGAAACTTGTGGAAGAAAATCTTTCTCAGATTCTTATTATGGCGTAGAAATGCTTATAAGCTTTTCTTTTCATAAACAAAAAAATGCTTGTGAAGAGATGCCCCTGAATCAACCTCTAGATTGATTATCTTAGCAATTTTAGCAAACATTCCGCATAACACCTTCAAAAGGTGTTTATACCTGAAATCGCATGAATAATTTGAAATAAGTAACAGATTTCTGTTATTTTTTTATTTTGACAATTTTGCAAAGAAAAGACCATGTAGAAAAAATGTAATAAGTTTTGACTGGGTTTCTAGGCCTATTTTTTAGAAATAGAACTAGTAACCCAGATATAATTTTTTTTCAGGATAAATAATTTATTGCATTTTGTTATTTATTACATTGCACAAATTGGTATATTAAGGAATACATGAAAATGATACATAACTAAAATGTTTTTTAAAAAGTTAACATTTCAATCACATTTAGAACTATTCACAATTCAAATAAAAAAAAATAATTGCTTCATGAACTCATAAAATACAATTTGGACTGCGACTTGCTAGAATAAGGTAACAAACAATATGCTATTTTTGTTTCATTTTCTTACATTCATTACAGCAAATTCGTTGATAATATAATCGCAATTTATTTTTATAGATCATTCGGATTTGACAAATATCATGGCTAAGAAACTGAATCGTTCTTAACAAATTCTAGAACTCGAGAAATATTTTTTATTATTTTTAATCATGAGAAAGATATTTCTGCAGAAACATTTGTAATTGGTATTGTTAATGTATTTTTCGGAACAGTCACAAAATTTGGATACAATTTAAGTAAATTGTTTTTAAATAAATATTGTATTACTGAGTCCCTGAATGGTAAAACTCGATGACAAATTTCGATTTCATTCAATAAATCAATATCGCATTACAAAGTTGCATTTAAGTCTTTGTAACATTTAAGAAGATCGTCTTCAGACAGTTTGTGAATATTATCCTAATTAGATAAAAATCCACATGACACTTTTGGCTCATGATAAATTTCGATCTTTTCTGAAAAATTTTTTTTCTGGAAAAAATGGCACTATTCATTAAGACTAGAAAATAGATAAATGACAGGTGAAATAGACTGATCGGTTGCTTCAAAGAAAAATTGCTTTTTTTCCCAACCAGTGCTTTAATTCTTAAATTCAGGTGTCGCCTTCAACTAACTACTCAACTATTTTCTTTGCAGTTGTTAAAAGTAGATAGTATGAATTCCGATTCACGATATTTTTCAAAATGTTATTTCACAATATTTTTAGTCAACAACATTTTCCTGTCAAGTCTTTTGCCGTTTCAACACAAATCATTTTTGCAAACATGCCAGGATTATCGAATAAGTAAAGTAGGTAACTGCCTAGGGACCCAATATCTTTGGAGGCTTCCAATGCCTTATGATATTTTTATGCATTATTTTCAAGGTAATTTAATTTAGTGTTTTCATTTAATTTACAAGAGCAGTATACTGGAATTTATTTAAATTGAAATCAAGTATTGTTTAAATTTCAGAACATTATTCATAGGTTTTTTTCTCATGTTTTAAATTTAACGAGAAGATCAGTGTGATCCAGTTTGTTTTACCGTTTTTCTGGCTCCAAAATATCCCTAGAAATTTTATATTAGATTATTTAGACTGTGTAAAAAACTTTTTCAATTTTTTCACCACTCATAAAAAAAAATTACTTTAAATTTTAGATTTTTTTATTTCTGAGATATTCAAACCACTCTCCTGAAGGTGATCGGCAAATTAAATATACTTCTTTTTAATTTCAGTCAGTCTTAATATTTGCTTGTATGAAAAACAATGAAAAATATTTGGTTTCAAATCTGAATAAGAAAGAAATTGAAACTTGTATTTCCTATAGGTCTGTGTAGGACTTAAACCGGCCATGCTTGTATATGTGCTTTCAGAGTCATCTACATCTTAAACTAACAAACAATTGTTCTTGATGGCTCAAGCCTGGAATGCTATCTAACAAAATTGTGAAATGCTTAGCTTTCCTAAAAAATTTATTGTTTCCTTTTTAACTAAATATAAAAAATAGGCACTTTATAAAATTATAGCTACTATTCATGCACAAACAGATGTTAAACGTTGTGTTTCGTTTTTAGTTATTTTTTATATTCTCTGTCAATAATGTTTCTCAGTTTGTAACAGTTGATGTGCAGCTTGTAAGATATTCTAATCTTTCACGACTTTAAAGAACCCAACCTTGCCTTAGATTGGTAGATGTAAAATGTGCACAAATTGTATAATTATATTCAAATGTATTTATACTTGGATTCAGTGTCGAATCCAGGATTCGGGTCTGGGGGGAGGGGCTGAGGTCATAAAAAATTTGTATAGTCGTGACGAATATCAAACCTCATGGCTCATGTAAACCAAAACACTTTAACCTTACAAACTTTTCTCTTTTCTTTGACAGTACAAATCATAGAGGAAAAGGTGTTAATATGGGCACCCTGTTTTGTTTTTGACTTAAAGTTACTTTCATTTTGAAAAATTATGGATTTTTGACCTTCATTAACAATTATTACAAGTTTACTAAATGAGAGGAGGCAAAACAATGATTAATACCAATTATTTCAATTCGAAAACGAAGATTTACAAAAAGCTTTTAAAAAAGCACCAGAAAAAATGGGGTGCAAATATGGGCCCTCTCCAAAAGAGTCACAAAAAATAGTTTAAAATGTTTTAAAACAGGATAAAACAATACAAAATAGTAGAGAAGTCATTTATTACAGAAAAAAATCATTTACAGAAATAGCAAACATAACTGTCTGTTTCAGCCCCGGCACAATCTAAGTGTGCCCACATTTGGCACATACCACATTTAACCCACACTTCCCCGCGAGTGTCTTCAGAGAACTTTCCACCACAAAAGATGCAAGTTGCCTCGCTCGAGTCTGGTTTATCCCCATGTTTGATATCCAGGCTGATATCATCATCGCTGTTCACAAGGGGAGGACCATAGTAGTCTGATGAGTCCGATGATGAATCGTATCGTTTCGTGGGTCGAATTTTGTTTTTTTGAAGGCCCTTGGTCTTCCCACCCCTGCCCCCTGACCGGTCTCTTACCCCAGGAACACTCAAGAACGTCTTCTTGGGAGCACTTTTCTCAAAAGACTTGGTCAACTTATCTTTGTATGGTGATCCAGTGATGAGGCTGGACCTTGTTGCTTTGCGTCCACGAGTACTGGTTCTCTTCTTAATGTTGGGGACAGGAGATATGTCGAACGGAGAAACTGTATTTGAAGTTCCCGGGGAACATTCCGGTGTTTTAGCAGCCTCATCAATTGGCATTGAAAGGGTGCTCATATATACACCAACCAAACCTAAGAAAGATGGCCACTATCACATGTAACCAAAAAGCATGTGTGACTAAAGGCGTGCTTCTAAAAGTAGCTTAGGATCTTTGCTTTCCGGATATCACTGTAAAATTATTTTAAACTAATCATAAGAACATGAAAAGAAAACGATTTCACATACCTGTCAAAAGTTTGCAGTTCAGAACAAACACCAATTCGCTCAATAACTCACGCTGCATCCACACTTCTTGAAAGAATGGTTCCAACTGTTCTCTGCTATCTTATATCAACAGGTAGAGCCATCTACAGTCCTGGAGGCCAGTCATCAGCACCTCCCATATTCACTTGGGGAGGGGTGCCCATATTTACACCAGTGCCCGTTTTTACACCGGTTCCTCTAAAGAAAACTGCATTACTTTCGATAATTTAATAAAAAAAAATACAATGAAAATAATAGCCAAAAAATGCTTAGAAGCGAGACCCTGCTTTAGGGATGGCGGTTATTGTAAAAAAAAAAAAAACGGTTTTGGGTTAAACCAGTTTTTTTCACGTCAGGTTTAAAATGGCGGTTAAAACCACTAAAAAAAACCGGTTTTTGGTTCTTTGAAATAAAAAGCAAAGTTTGTGGACAGAATTTTTTATTAATAACAATATACAATAAATAAGTATTAATACGATAATTAATTAATGTAATAAGCAATGATTATAAATAAGTAATTAATACAATAAGTATTGATAATAAATGAGTAAATAATATAACAAGTAAGTATTGTAGACAAATAAAAAAGAAATTAGAGAGTTACAGACGTAAATAATCGTATGTTATCTCTTTTGCATCTATATGTATAATAATAAAAAAACTATGTCTAAACTTTTATAGTCTCTCGTTCCTATTAATTACATTTATTAAACTATTTTTGCCACACCGAAATTTTAAACAAAATGTTCCACTCCAATGACCAAAACTAGTCGAGTTATGAAAGCTTGACTATGACTATTTTAGACCATCTCAACGTCCGCCTTGCGGAAGCGATTTTGGCAATGTAGTGGTTTTCCGAACTTTCGAATTTCTGATTTTCCTCGAGCTATTGATTTCTTGAACCATATATAAAACTGATCATGTGCTAAAAATAGTAGTGATCCCTTTCATCTCTTCAAACAGTTAAAAATTAAAATTTCTACACGAGGTTAATTATTTCTGGTGGAACTAAAATACACCATACGTGATTTCAATATTAAGTATTTTGATTTTTTTAATAATACTTATGTCAAAATGCTATCGTAGCTTTAAAGGGGAAACATTTACTTTAATCTTTCTAGGAGAACAAATTTGGATACATCGTTAACATTTTAAAAGCGCTGAAAATAATTGAATATAAACAATATACAACCGTTTTTGAAACAGGCAGAGGTGGCCTAGTGGTAAAATGTCGGCCTCGCAACCGGAGGGTTCCAGGTTCGAAACCCGATTCCACTGAAGATGCGTCGTATATTGGGCTTGCTGCACGCTAAATCATAAGTAGGGGGCCAAACGCCATCCCGCTGGTGTGGTGTGGAAGCTTGGAGAGAGGCTGCCAGCTCAAGTGTCGTCGTCTGGTCGTGTTTCAGAATTGCAAGGCTCGTTCCAAAGTAGCCTTCATGATGCTCCAACACGGGAAGTTAATATAACTAAACTAAACCATTTTTGAAAAATGGTGATAAAATAACATTGCCAGAGGTTTAATTTGCAAAATAATTATTTTATACATGCTAAAGATAAAATAATTCAAACGATATGGTGATAATGAACACATTATTTTCACAGTATATCTTCTAAATATAAAAGAAAAAAACAAGCAATTTCAAGTAAATATCTTGTTCCTTCATGCTTAAAAACTAACAAAATAATAAGTAAAATACGATAGAAAGACACAAAGGAAATTTATCGAATTATCGATGTTTGAATCCTTAAAAAAGTAATTATTATGCATTTCCTTAGCATATTATGGTAGCTAATTAAGACATTGTTTAGGAAGAAATAATAGACTACAAATAATAATCTCGTTAAGGGGGAAGAAAGCATTATTTTAGTTCTAAAGAACATGAGAGTTTGAAAAATTAAGGAACTATGCAATTTTATTTTTTAATTACTGAACTGTACTAATTTACTGTAGGGAATAAATAAATCTTAAGCCTATTTTTGTTTATGTTTTTTTCAGTTTTCATAAAGCAGTATATTGTCATCAAAATGTCATGCTGAGTTATAAAAAGGTAAGACCTATTTTTTTTCTTGTGAAGTTAAGACTCAAAATATTTTCCACTTCAGAAAGAAAGACACTGCGTTGTAAATGCTTATATTGTCGAAAACAGAGATGTAGCATTGTTGAAGTGCAGTTTGGATTGCAAAGCCATAGTTGATTCTCGGCTTTAGGATCGGAGGATTGCGAGTTTGTAACCTGATTACGAAAAATACTTTTGGTGTTGTTGGTCTGGCGCTTGTTGAATCTGCTCATGTAGAACAAAAGATTTCCCGTAGGTGAGGTATCAAAGTTCGGAGAGAGTGATGCTGGTTCTGCTTTTGACCTTGTCAACTGATTATGGTTCGAAACGGGGAAGTCCGTTTCGAAATAACCTTGCGTATATACAAATAGAAGGTAAATCTGATTGTGCAATATTACTGTAGTTGAGAGTTTCCAAACCATTAAATAAGGAACTGCTGGTACAAAAGCCATAAAAGTTTGATATATTCAACAGGGACTCTTGTCACTTTACCGGACAATAAATATTGTACTAGATCCCAATGATCTTTTTGGTGGTGATGGTGGGTGTAAGTAAACTTAAAATACGTTGATAAGGCGTTGCAAGTGCAATATATTGAGGTGCCTCTATAAGCCAGTAAAGAAATTTATAAAGGCGTCTGCGATTCTACTTTTTAAGGTGACCAGGAACCTTTAAAATCTTTTTTTAATTTTCCAATAATCAATTTGAAATTTGGCAGGTATTAATAGGAGCGTTATATAAGAAAACACACTTAATTTCACTGCAATATATTTATTTATGTCTCAGTTATGGGTATAAATGTAATTTTTTAATAAAATTTAATAGCCTTTACAATAAATGTTCCAGGCGCTCCAAAATTATTCGAAATCATACTAATTTTATAATTAGTTACTCTAACACTTCTCAAACAAAAATTGGGATTAATTTTTATGTTTCAGAAAAAAATTTCAAAATAAATACACATAATAACTCGATACAATTGATTTTGGAAAAAAAATATGTCCGATATTTGATATGGAAGAAACTATTTACATTTTAATAACAAAAGGTCTTCTTTATGAATTCCAAAATTTCTTCTCCATATATGTCTTTATACTTATATAAAAAACACACTTAATTTCATGGCAATATATTTATTTATTTCTCAGTTATGGGTATAAATGTAATTTTTAATAAAATTTAATAGCTTTTATAATAAATGTTCCAGGCGCTCCAAAATTAATTGAAAACATTCTAAGTTTTTTCTAACCCTTTTAAAACAAAAATTGGGATTAATTTTTATGTTTCAGGAAGGAATTTCAAAATGAATGCACATAATAACTCGATTCTATTGATTTTGGGAAAAAATATGTCCAATATTTGATATGGAAGAAACTATTTACGTTTTAATAACAAAATAACTTCTTTATGAATGCCAAAATTTCTTCTCCATATATGCCTTTATACTTATATAAAATGTCATGAAATTTGAACAAAAATTGAAGCGCCTGGAATATTTACCATAAAGGCCATTAGCAGTTATTAAAAATTGCATTTATAACTAACTCAGAAATAAATAAATATGTTGGAGTGTAATCCTTTGTGTTGTCTCATATAGTGCACCTATTAATGCCTGTAACATTTCCAATTTATTAGATGAAAATTTAAAAAATTGATTTTGAAGGACTCTCGAAGCTTTAAGCATTTAAATAAACATTAAGCTGTAATAAAACTTTTTATACGTGAAGCAACTCTACTTGTTCTTCCTACTACTGGTTTATTTATTATCAACTGTTACTTAAGTATGTGCTAACCAGAGTATAACTAGTCTGTAGCAATCAGAATAAAATTGGCCCTTTGCTTCGAACCCTTAGCAAATCTTCACATTTTTAAAAAATTAAAATGTGTTTTCAGTCCTTCACACATTTCAAACACGTTATTTTTAAAAACAAAATGACAAATCAAGTACGTCTTAAATAGAATATAAGTAAAAGATAAATACCTGCACAGAGTTATGGCAAATCAGACATCATGATTTAAATACATGGGATATTTTCAGAATAATTGTAAATCATGAAGAATACAAGATTAAATTAATAGCTTTAAATAGAAATAATTTATTCTATTGGATTATCCTTAATTCCTGAAAAACTTAAGGGGACACATTACCTTCGGAATATTTTTTTACATGAAGTATTATTGCAAAAGTTTTGATGCTATTGAAGCTTAACAATGATATAAAGTCATCTTGAAGAGATAAAATTCATTTTGATCTGACTGTATAGTTAAAATATAACTTTTTAAAGAAAAATTCAATTTTTTAAAATTCTCAATTATTTTTTAAAATATTAATATTTTTGCTTCATATTTTATTTGTAGATTCACTGAAACATACCACACAGAACTGTGCATGGATTTAAGGTGTATCTAATATTCACTTAAATAGAGATTTTTAAAAATATATTCTGTGGTGAAAAATGAAGAAATTTAGCAGTACCTCAATTTATATCGTAAAATTCTAAGCAATTAAATACTTATTTCATGCAAGTTTTTTCATATGCATAACAATAAACATGTAAAACAAATTATAAAGCTCTATTGTGAAAAGAAAAAAAGCCTTAGCATTTTGAAAACGTGAAGGTGAAGGGAAGGTAGGGAAAAAGCCATTTAAAGTTGTCATTTGCGCATGCAAATTTATTTGTCATCAGAAATAAAATTCTAAATAACTCCTGAAATATTAAATGTACACATTTGAAATTTTGATATAATAAATCGAAATACAGTAGAACCTCGATTATCCGAAACTCTTTTAATCGGTACCTCGTTTAACCGACATCAGTTTCCTTAAGGTTCTTTTTTTTGGTAAATACACAATATTACTTCAAGGTCACCTTCGGCGGTAGCTATTCCTATTGCAGGCAGTGCTGCCATCTTATCTCTTTCTTCCCCTCCCCATCAGCCTCCTATCGGAAATTCCAATCTGTTTTCTCCCTTTACCTTTGGTGCAGGATTTCAACTGATGAGGGATGACGAAATCATCGCCCAAGTACGAAAACCCAATAGCGATGACGATAACAGC
>BGPR01039169.1:0-14408 GCA_013235015.1 Araneus ventricosus
GGACAAAATCCGTCAACGGGAAGTCTGTCTGTCTGTATGTTCGGGGTCATGCGAACGCTATAACTCAAAAACTTGAAAAGCCAGATGGATAAAATTTTATACACAGTTTTATCGTCATGAATGTAGGTCCGTATAAAATTTTGGGCCAAATCCGTCAAAGGGTTGACTGTCTGTCGGTCTGTATAATCGCATACTTGTTCAGTTTTGAAACCAACTCCCTGCGCATGCCTACTAGTGGCAATTCCTGTGCAAGGAAGGGACGCTCCGAAACTTGGCAGTTTGCCAAAAACAAATTCTGGAGTGATTTTGTAAGGAAGCAAACATTTAGGGAGTCTCGCCAGGTCCTGTTGCGCAAAAGAATGAGCAGAGGATTTGAATTTGTTTTGATCCTTCAAACCACGCGTGGTTCCAACTTTGGTTTACTTGCGACGGAAGTTTATTTGACGTCTTTTATTATTCTAGTTTTCTCTACATGTGTTAGGAGTATACGAGAAAGTTTAGGGGAGACCACTCCCGCTGGTTTCTTAACCGATTGACACAAAAATTGGACGTAAATCTACCATTAAGGTAAGAAGGCCACATACTAAATTTCATTTATGAAAGAATTTTTTTAAAGAAGTTATTGCGTTCTAAAGTATGCGATTATACAGACAGACAGTCAACCCTTTGACGGATTTGGTCCAAAATTTGATACAAACCTACATTCTTGATGATAAAAATGTGTTCCAAATTTTATCCACCTAGCTATTTAAGTTTGAGAGTTATCGCGTTCACATTAACACGGACATACAGACAGACTTCCCGTGGACGGATTTTGTCAAAAATTTAATAGAAATCTACAAATGATGTGTCAAGATCACATACCAAATTTAATCCCCTTAGCTCTAATAGTTCTCGAGTTATCGTGTTCACAGGCAGACAGACATAATTCCAAAATTGTATTTTTCGGACTCAGGGAGGTCTAAAACGTGGAGATTCGTCAAAACCTCGAGTTCGAATTTTTTGATGATTACAATACTTTCTCTTTGTATACTTCGTGTACGAGAAAGTAAAAACTTAAATGAGATTCGAACCTCTGGTTCGAAACATTGTAGCAAGATATTTTAGGCGTGATTTGACTGTTTTTGTGTTATTTTTTAAAATTTTATTCTTAATTTTAGCAACCATAACGTGAACACAAAAAAATTATTAAATATCGTCGAAACACGCTTGTGTATAAAATCAGTAAGTAAAAAAACAAGAAGTGCTGCTGTAAAGTATGCTTGAAAATATTTTTAAAAATTTATTGAAAAAAAAAATTCTTCGGGAAATAAAATTGGTACAACCGAAAATCTAATTTTCTGCATCTAAAAATGCGGTAAAAATGATTTTTATACAATGATATGCCCCGAATTTAATGATAAAAAAATGTTAAAATTTCGATTAATTTTAATTAAAAAATCTAGTTAAAAGTTTGTAAATATCTTAACTCGCGAGCATTTATTACCCAAGAAGTAATTACGTGCCAAATTTGGTAGATTTATTTCCAACTGTTTGCCCTGTACAGCCTTTTGAACGATTTTTGCGTCATATGTCTAGGGTTACCATAATTGCCAAGCATCCATACAGGACGTTTAAGTGCTAAATAAATAAAACATGAACAAAATGTTTAAGTAGTGGCTACTCTGATAAAAAAAAATCAATAAAATTTAAGCAATCTAATAAAATGAACACGTAGAATAATAAAAAAGATGCAAAGCTAATCCTTTTTAGCCCAGTCATAATTTAAAGTTGTTTTTACTTTCTCAATTATTTAATTTTCTTCCCTGTAAGTCAGTTGAAAATTATAATGACAAATCAAAATTGCTTCATTTGTCTCCAGTGGCAACCTGTTTCTTTCGTCCTACCATTGATTTGACATTAGGGAAAATATTTTTTCCACATTTGCATTGTGGGTTGGAATGGCAAATATGTATTCGCATAGCTTTTTTCTAGCCGCTCTCCGGGAGGGTTCGCGGCCATCACCCACTTTGCTCAGGACTACCTGTACCCTGGACAGGGTTGTCGTAAGTAGACGAGTCGAAGAAGGGAGGTAAAGGGGTATAAAATGAACCGCAACATTTGGCAAACTAAGCACACCTCGTAAGGCGATAATTCGTTTTCGACCGTACTACAAAGCGAAGCGTGACTTCCGTCGGTTCTATCTGCGCCTAATGAAATAAAGCCCTTTCCTCCACCCCCAAAATGCAGTGGAATATTCCGTTTCCATAACTCCCGCCACAGGCACGTCTGGTGTCTAGGGTTTTTCTCTTAGCGGTAATACAGTATACATGTCGCATCACCTATGATGCAATTTATAGATGATATCTAACCTATAAACATTATCATGTTGAAAAGATTACAAATACTGATAACCAATGGAAATAGAAACGAATCTTCACTTACTTGGTTTTCGCTGTGATACACACCAAAACAAGACACGCACAAGCATATCTGACACGTGTTACACATGTACGAACTTTGAACGTAATAGTTCGCTGCAGTTTTACGTTTCAGCTTGGTGCATCGCTTGCAGGTCTGCTTTCGCCCTTTTATTTTCACTTTTTGATGGGTGAGTGTGGACGAAGCTGCAGGGTTCGAGTCTGGCGTGCTGGGCGGTTCAGACGTAGAACTTCGTAAGTTCAGACTTCGGTTGCGTAAGGAATTCACCACCATGCAGTTCAAGATTTCGTCTATTACATCTAGTTTAAAATGCAAGAGTCTTTTCGGACTTTTATTTCGAGGCATATTAGTCAAAGCATACACGATGAATGCGTTATTCAAGCAGGAATCGAACAAAAACCAAAACAAATATCGCCACCATTTACTTGCTCTGCTTAAACGATTGCAGTAATTTCGAGTCTGGAGTGATCGCTCCACACATCCCATGTTTGTGTTGTATTTATCAATAATGGATGGGCATTCCACAGCAACTATATGGGAACCTTGCCTCATTTTTACTTCAACCAACTCCATTTTGGAATTGGTGGATAGAACACAATGTTGCTCGTTGTCGCACCAGACACAGCATAACAAATCCGGGCACTGAACGCACTGGAAATGCCTGTAGTCCCCAAATACTTTTAATTTTAGGGTTTTCAGTTCCTTAGGCATGTATTTCCTGTCGATTCTGATCGAGCCACAAGCGCGGTTACCGCTTTTGTAAATGTCTATGATCAAAGGTACGCTTGAGAAAAATCTATCCAAATAAATGTGGTGTCCTTTTGACTCAATAGGCATCAAAAGGCGATTAACAACATCATGTCCGAGTCCGTTTTTGGATCTTTCGATTTTGGCCTTTTTTCCAGTGTAAAGATCGAAATTGAATACATATCCAGGAGAACTCAGAGTCCAAATTTTTAAGCCACTCCTGGACGGCTTCAAAGGCATGTATTGGAGAATCCCCATGCTGACTTTGTTCTTGATGAAAGCCTCATTGACTAAAAGTTCTCTCGGTGGTTTGAAATGCTTGAGAAATCGGTTCCTGATGTCATCCATTATCGGCTCTACCGTTTGGGTGAAATTAAAACTTTCATCATTTCGATCTTCACCATCGCCATATCCCAAAGTATGAAAGTAATGAAGAATCTTCTGAATCGATTTCGACTCATGAGTCTTTTCTTCACTGCTTTGGTTTCAAGAATATCATTGTTGGACCAATAATCTTTAAGTTTCGGTGGAACAATACCGCAAGTAGATCAATATTATGAATTAAAGAACTTCCACACCCAGAATGTCTTTGGGCCAGGTTTCAGTGCGCATCGACTGATTTTCGCTTCGTTCAAGTTCGCATATTTACTATGTTGAGTTGATGATGCCAGTTTGAGGAATATCTTGAATCTGCAGAGATAATGATATGTTTTACCAGCCACCGTGACGAGTTTATAATGTTTGACGGCACCGTGTTCAGTCGAGCGGAGCCAGTCGCATGTTTTTTATTGATACCAGCAGCGCGAAGACTGCTCGAGTTTTATTTTTATTAGCATAGGCGATAGTTATTTTAATTTTATGAAGAAAGCCATTTTGCAATTTAAACTCTGATCTAATCGGTGGTACCATCAAAACATCTCTTTAAAACCAACGGCTGGAAGACCAGAATACGCCTTCGTCAACTACCGCGCGTTGAAGACTAGATGATGCCTTCTGCCAACTATTGCAAAAAAGTGCTGGAAGACTAGATGATGCCTTTCTGCCAATCCATTGCGTGGCGCTGGCCCAGATGATGCCTTTCAAGTCAAATATTGCGTATGCTGGAAGACTAGACGATGCCTTTCAAGTCAACTATTGCTTATGCTGAAGACTAGACAAAGCCTTTCAAGTCAACTATTGCGTAGGCTGGAAGACTAGACGATGGCTTCCAAGTCAACTATTGCGTGAGCAAAAATAGTTGCGACGCTATAATCCAGTCAACCGAAATATAACCCAGAAAAAAAGTCAGATGAAATCTCGCTTGCTAAAAGTAACAGTTTGAAAACAAGACGCCTATCAATTTAACTAAATCTCTGTGACGCGAGAGTAAACAGAACGACGCACAAGCGAAGCGACTACATTAGACGCCTTCTAAAATGTCAGCTGTCTTCTAACCAAACCACTCGAGGCTCAAGTCGCTAAGGCATCAAAGGCAGAAGCACTCAGTAATAGCCAATGAAACTGGCCTACAAAGAGAGTGCGAGAGGGGTGGAGGAAAATATGGTCTTCAGAGACAGCTGTTCCACACCCATAGCGCCTTCGGCGGGCGGCATTGATCGTTTCCCCCCAACTGAGGGGAGGGAGCTTAACAAAGAGAGCCCTCTATCGCCCGTCGGGCGGCATATTGATCGTTTTCCTCCACTTCCCACGTATCGTTAAGGTCGGCTCTGGGAATCGGAGGTAGAAGGGGCAATGAGAATGCAAACAAGATTTTATCATTCCGCAAGAACTCTCTATTATCCGATCTGATTAATCCGCACCATCCCAGATGGTCGATTTTGACCATTGATTTTTTAAATCGCTATTTAGATGCAACGTTCACAAACTTGTTTAAATACGGTTGAACGAAGCATATTGTTATTTGCAGGCAAGGCTTTTTTATTAGTAGGGCACGCATTCGCTCGGGATACAGTTCGGTTTCATTCATACGGGTTGAACCATTTGCAGGCAAGGCTTTTATTAGTAGGGTTACCATTCGTCCGGACAGTTCGGTTTCCCATCTATACGGTGGTTGAACGAAGCATAGCTATATTTGCAGGCGCCTTTATTAGGTAGGGGTTACCTTATCTGTCCGGACAGTTCGGTTTCAGTCATACGGTTGAACGAAGCATATTGTTATTTGCAGGCAAGGCTTTTATCAGTAGGGTTAACATTCGTCCGGACAGTTTGGATTTCAAGCTGACGTCGACCTAGATGTCGAACTCGGTATGATTTATGCCGTGAAGTAGCGCGAGAGAAATTTGGTTGCATTAGAGAAAATCGGTCGTATTCGCAAATCATTCCTCCAATGACCTTCCTGACGTCATCCCTCCAATGAGAGAAAATCATTGTTTACATCTGTAATTGTTAAAATTAATTTTTTACATTGTTTTGTTGATGCGAAAGTGGGTGAACCTCGTTATCCAGGCCTCCAGTTCAAACTGAAAATTAAAAAGTTTTGATTTTTCTTTCCAATTCTGTTTTTCATTAATATAATTTTGAATTACCAAACATTAATAAAAATTGTTTATTCTTTGGATTCTGACGTGTTAAATTTTTTTCACTTGTTCAAACTCAGTGCTAGAGTTTTGAAAGAGGGTCTTTGTTAGTCAGCTTTTAGAATTTCATATTATAATTGCCCCCCCTCCCCAGGCGTGTCCGGATTTCAACCAAAAAAATTATGATAACCCTATTTATTAGTATTATCAACTTAATCAGTACTGAAAACACCAATAGCTTTCGGAAATCGCAGGATGCAGCTAAAATAGACTTAGCTCCTACTCGCGGAAATCTGCAAGCAGATCAGAGGGTTAATAAGAACTAAATTTTAAATCATGATTTCTTTTCTTTCGAGAAGGTTCTCCAAAACTGATTATTTGAAATTATAAAAATATGCGCGCAAGTACGGACATTATAACAACCCAAATTTTTTTAAGTTTAAAAATTATAAAATAAATCTACCAGTTCTACTACGTACCAATATTTTAAAAAAAAAATTTTATTAATTATCAACTTCACATGTGCATATTTTATAAGCAGATTTAACCTTCCAGGCGCGCGCTTGCCAATGTTACGACATATCGTGCATCGTCAAATAATCGTGTCTGTTTCACAAAAAAAAATAAATACAGCTTTATTTATAAGTTCTGCGATTTATTACTTCCAAAATAGTAAACAATTGAAATGAAAAATGATACTTAAATTTATAAAAGAACGATATTAGTTGTAATAGCATCAATTCAAGTATCTCTTGAGTAATACGCCCGCTGAAGTTATCAAAGAGAATATTACTTATTTTCTCAGCTAAGTTTTACGCATTTTCCCAATGATTCTTTTAACACATTAGCCCCGCCACGACTCACGTCTGAGATTCGAACCAGTTATCTAGTTTATTTATTTACTAGCCGCCTACGGCGACCAGTAAATGGTTCGCCAATCTTGTATTAATAGTAATAAGGCAATTAAGGCTGACATTTTAAACATTTCAATTTTTGTAAGCTGAAAGCAATAGTTACAATAAGGTCAAAGAAATGGATTTAAAAACACAAACAGTGAACAGGTTAATTAGTATAACTGAATTTAAATTCTTTATACATAAAACGAAAATGTACAGGATGTTTTTGCATATAATGAACTTTGAGTTAATTCTTTATATTTAACTTTTTAAAAAATGATAAGTAAAAATATTATTTAAAAATGGAAAAGATTTAATAAGTGATGAAAAATTTGAAGTACGATAATTAAATTTCTCAGCTAAAAATAATTTACACATTAAAACTCAAAATAAATAAATAAAGTTTTTTCTGTAAAAAAAAGAGAGAGAGAGAGAGAGAATTGACTACATTTTATGAAACGCAAAACTAAATTCGTGATAACCATTTAAATCTTGTCAATAAAAACAACCATTTATAAATAAAAAATTTATTGAATTGAAATGCTTGAAGAAAAAACAAAACAAATCTTGAATAATAATTCTGTGCATAACAAAACAACAAACACACACTAAGAAATTGAATATCTATAAACTATAAAAACACAAATTGCCAAATAATAGCAAAAACTAAAAAAATGAACTAAAGCAGGCATACGTTTGGATAATAGTTATTCTCTCTCCGGAGCACAGTAAAATATGAAAACGCACATCACCATTCAACAGTGTAAAATAAAATAAGCAAAAGTTAAATGAGAGTATTGGGAGAATTTAAATCCAATGTTCCCTTTTAGGTATGAAAAAAACAGGGCGAGAAGTTGACGAATTATTTGTCCGATTTTTACGCCATCTTAAAATTAATAAAAATTATTTTTGTATTAATGATATCAGTTTGATTGCCCTGATATTTTCCCCTTGATTTCCCTAACTTTTAAAAAAAATTGCTTTTAATTATCGCCACGATAACATGCATACTATTACTAATATAATCTCTCTCTCCAGATCTCTCGGTAACGCTCTGACGTCACCGTGTTATTTCATTGTTAGAGACCCTAAATTTCAGTCATTTTAAATTTAAAAGAGTAATTGTCGTTCTAATTTCAAATTTAATAGCTCTAAAATAGTGAAATAAAATTTTCTATCGATTGATATAAAATTTATCTCGCTATGATCAATAGTTCCCGAGAAATTTTAAATTATATAAATCAGGTATTTCAAATTAATTTCCGTTTTTTAATAGAAAGTAGTAAATCACGTCAGTGAAATATCGTGCGTGATATAGTTTGGACGCCACGATGCATCTCATTATTTATTGCAATCGTGATGATATAATTTGATACTATTTTTTGGCAACGTTTGACAAGCAGAAAAGTACTTTGCTTTGGTTAGAATTTCGAAAAAGAATTCTTTTGAAATTTTAACTTTTGACTTGCGTTTGAGAAGATGAGAATTTCATGGTTATTGAATTATAATAAAATTGTTAAACAACGAAAAATACTTCACACGGAATGTTGTTTACTAAGAGGTTTTTTGAATAAAGAAATATGAAAATAATATGTAAATAAAAGAATATTCCCTGTCATAAAACATATGTTTATTTTATTTGTTTTCAATCAATGTTAAACATTTCTTTCGCATATATATCTATTTAAACGCGTCAAATTTGACATGAAATCTCTCGAATGAAGAGGCAATTTGCACACGTCATACCATGACGGGTGATTTTCTAGTAAATATAATAATTTACAGTGACAGTGGAAATCACAATTTAATATTTTCACTGGAGAGTGTGAATGAAACTTCAAAAAGATGCATGCAATATTCTGTGTGGACATGAGTGGCAACGAGTCGGTAAATAAATTAGTATTCTATATAAATTTTTTATTCAATGTGAATTGTAACACGAATACTGAAAATTCCTTATAAACGAGGTTATTTCTTGCACAGCTCCATAAGATAGCGCAGAAAATCGATGTTTAGGAAAAATACTCCCCTTTGACGAATATAGAGCAAAATTTGATACAGACCTGCGATATGGATTTAAAGGCCAGACTCCAAATGTCATCCGTATAGCTCTTTCTCCACGTATAACTTCACAAACGAGAAACTATTAGAAATTGTTTCATCTTCACTTTATAGCCCTCTGTTTCCTAAGACATTGGAACAGAGGGACCTCAAAATACGGGAACGCCCGAGTTCCTCTTTCAAAGATAACCAAAATTCACTTCCCCCCTCAAAACTCGCAATAACAGCTGGCACTCTCCGAATTCTAAGAAAACCCCTCTATTCCCCAAACCCTTCTCGGCGAGCCACTTTAACGAAGAAAGCTCGCGTTGTGGGTGTGAAATCAATCACACTTAACGAAAGGGGGTGGAAACTTCACAGGGATATTCAGACGTTTCGGACGACAGCCGTCGTTTGCTTGTGAAGACGTTTGGGACGTTCCCGTATTATAAGAGTTAATCGCTCGGCAGACTTTAATTTCTCTTCTGTATGTGCATTGCTGCACATAATTTGTTCAAAGGCAGCGTTTCCAACCCTCAGACAGACCGCTGTTGGATTTGGCTCAAAGTTTAATACACATCTACAATTTTGGTGAAGAATCACATACAGTAAAACTTCGATTAACCGTCCCCGTCCGAACCAGGGCTGTGACGGATAACCGAATAGGCGGATAACCGAAATCTCTTAATACACACGTACACAGTAACCTGTTTCATGGCCAACTTATATCTATATATATAACGTATTCGTGGTTGTAGTCGTTGAAAATAAACAGGCCGAGCAAATAATTACCTCTTATTTTATTATCAATAGGAGAGTGGTGGATATACTTGCATCTCCGTTTAAGTTACAAGCGAAAGTGAACAGCAAAATCCCTGTATTCTCTCGGATAAGGGAATAACATATTGACACGTGATCAAAGTGAAGGGAATATTGGGTATTTTTAATAAGTTACGTAGGCGTTTCAGGGAAAAAGTCTGGTGCCAAAGAGAGACGTCGTCATGATTTTCTGTGGGCACGTGAAAGCGATTAAGTATTCTTTTAGTAATAAATATTCCAAAATAAGAGATTTAATATACCTCCAGCGCGGGAAAAGAACGAAACTGGAGTTTTAGAAAAGTGATTTTGGAATACATTAAGATTTTAAAATATATAATATTAGAATTTGGAATAAAATTAAGTGGGATTATTACATATATATATCGTGTTATTTCACAAAAATAAATGCAAATTTTATTTATGTTATCTGTATTTATTAGCCTAATAGTAAACAAAGATTTTATAAATAAAATTGCACTTAAATATATGAAATAACGTTATAAATATGTAATACGATGCACAATGCAAGTATCTTTTGCAAACGCCCGCCCGCTGGAAGGTTAAAAATGATCAATACATACATATTGAATTTCATTTTATAAAACAATCGATATGAACTTCAATATAAAGAGTAATAACGTGCGGAAATGTATTGTAACATTATAAACCTACGTTTTTAAAAAATGACGGATAATCGAAATTGACGGTTAATCGAAACTTTACTGTACTAAATTTCACCTATCTAGCATCCATCTGTCCCGTTTTAGAGTTATGGAGCTCACATATAAAGTGCCGACGGATAGACAAAAAAACTCCCCCTCTTTGACAGATTTCGTTCCAAATTTGATAGAAATCTCAAAATTTGGTTTCGTTTATTTATATTAATGCCCCATTTTGAAGCAAGACGAGGGCTATTTCGAGCGCACCTTGTCATTTTGAACCGCGGTCAGATGACGAGGATGACGCCACAATTGGCAACCGCCTCTCTCCAAATTTCCATACCACACAAGCGGGGGGGGGGGCCGTTTGGCCACTACGTATGATTTAACAGACAGCAGGCCCCATACAATGAGGATCTTTGGCAGAGGCGGGCTTCGAGCCTGGGGTCCTCCGGGTGTGGAGTCGAGATTTTACCACTAGGCCCCCTAAAAATTTGGTATAAAAACCACATACATAACTTCATCTTTCAAGATGGCTATGTTTTTGAATACATTGTGTTGATAGACAGACCTAATTCCAAAATTGTGTTTTTTGGACACAGAGAGTTTTGAAACGGGGAGATTCATTAAAATCCCGAGGTCTAATATTTGACAATATTTCTCTTTGTTATTGGGTTGAGTAATATTTCATTAGCGTTTCTTCTTCTCTTTTTTCAAATTTGAAAATGCATGCCGAGATAAAACGCATTTGCGAATTTTTTTAATATTATTTGGAAGAAAATTTAATACAGTAGAACACCGGTAATACGAACTAATTGGGTCTGACTTCTGTTCGGATTTCGGGGAATTCGGATTATCCGGAAAATTCGGTAAAATACTCTCGATGTACCAAATGCAGTAGAATATTATCTCTGGGTGCGCTGTGAAAGCGTACGGAAAGAGCACGCGGCGATTCGCACTGTACTGTCGAAAACAAGTTGAGGGTAAAATGAAGATATCTGAGTTCAGTTCTACCAATTAAGGTGACGTATCCATTCTTAAAGAGCACTTCAAATACTTCTTTTAAGTTAGGAATAAACTTTAGCTTTGTTTCTGATTTGTAATTGATATTTTTTTTCATTTTTTAGTAAAAATTATTCAAAAAATTACAAAAAAAGTGTTCTTATTATCCAAAATTTCGTATTACCGGGGTTCTACTGTATTTTGCAAGATGGATTATATTGATTTTTAAAATTTTACTGATTCTTTTGCTTTTTCAGATCATTAAAATGGAATCTCAAGTGGACAAAACTGAGAATTTTCGACGCTATTTGCTTACTGCTCTTTATCGACCCCCAGAGCTGCACGCGGAGATCTGTGCTGTGTGTGGAGAGGGCGCAATGCCTCAATTTCCTGTCCGCCTTTAATTTTCGAGTTAAAAAAATAAACCAATCTCCTCGTCAAACGACTAGAGTAATTATTTAAAGGATAAATTTCAAAATATACAAGTTGTTCATTCTGATCTTGGCCCAATAGCTAATTTCAAATAGTTAGGCAAATAGTTAAAGTTGGAAAAATGATTTATATAATATAAAAAATTATACTTTATGTTAATTGAGTTATTCATTGTATTGTTGAAAAAATTACGGAGTTTAAAATTTTATACAGTACCCCGGTCCCATTAGTCACATTTTGTAAAATATTCTTGACACAATAACATTTTAAACAAAAAAGTTCCGCTCTTCTACGACTAAAACTGACCGGATTATGAATAGGGATGCAATGAATATTCGGCAACTATTCAGTATTCGGCCCTTTTGCCGAATACTAAAGAGATATTCGGGCGAATAATTTCAGGGTAGCATTAAATGTGCTTTTTAAATGTATTTAATGAAGAATAATGCATAATTACAATTCAATACATTTATTAAAAAGATCTCCTAACATTTACTTATTTTTAAGTTACATTAAACATAAATGTATTCAATAATGTTGCGTATCATTCATCATTGTAAAATCATGAAAATATGAAGCAAGAACAATAATTGTTCAGCATTTTCAGGATGAAATCTTTTCTGTTTTGTTTTATACATATATATTTCGAAATATATTTTCTTGCTCTTTCTTCTATTATACTAAGTGGATATTCCATCCTAGCTACGTATAAGATTTAAAAAAAAAATAAAAATAGGAATTTACTTCTAATAACTTTAATTTTATCCACTGAATTTTCTTTTGTGCTTGTCACTGCCATGTTCTGCAATGATGAATTTTTTAAAAAAAATTCCTGTTTAGCAAGTTCAAGATGAAAAGGATTTCTCTCATTTTATTACTGGAATTATTGTTGGAATTAACATATTTAGAATATCACAAAAAATGCATCAAGGTGTTAATATGTTTTTAAATGTGCAAATAATAAAAAAATGAATTTCTTCATTTAAAATTTGAGCAGTATTTTATTTAAAATCAAAAGTAAAATGTTTTTAAAAAGTAGGTATACGGCTGCCGAATATTCGGTATTCGGCCACATCACTATTCGTAACATCCCTGGATAGGAAGCTTTGAATATCACTATTATAGACGATTCTAGACCTTTTCAATGACCACCTCGAGGAATATCTCCAATCAACCGGCGGCATTTGCTCGAGACAGTCGTTGTTCGGCTTAAAATAATGAAATTCAAAGCTTCATAACTCGGTCACTTTTAGATGCAGAAGAGTGTGACTTTTTTGTTTCAAATGTAAGTATATCAAAACTATTTTTCTAAATATGATTGATGTGACCTGAGGTTTACATAAAAATTTAGTCTTCGTAATTTTTGCAGCATTATGTTTATTGACTCGAACATCATAGATTATAATTCTTTACATCATTAAAAGCATTTTGCCAATTGGAAGTATGTGCCTATCTCTAACGGTTAAAACTTAACTGTTGGACTATGATTAAAGTGAACATCCTGTAAATTTTGTACATGGGAAAGAAAGAATCCAATAGTCATTTTCTTATGCGATCTATTTGTGATGTCAGTATGATTTAATCAAAAATTATCATTCATAATTAAACAATTCTAACTAAACTAAATTAAAATTCTTTACGTTATTTAAAGCATTTTGCCAAATGGAGGTATGTGCCTATCTCTAACGGTTAAAAATTAACTCTTGTACCATGATTAAAGTGAACTTCCTGTAAATTTTGTACATGAGAAAGAAAGAATGCAGTAGTCATTTTATTGTGCGATCTATTTGTAATGTCAGTATGATTTAATGAAAAATTATTATTCATAATTAAACAATTCTAACCAAACTAATTAAACGATATAAATGCTTGAAAATAAAGTATATTTTGCTGTATTAAACTTTTAAATTAATATTAAAATATCCTTAAATCACATCTTTGCAACAGGTTGGCACTGAAGATGGAGATTGTAAGTTTTTGCACAAAAATCTAGGAAGAAATTTTCCTATTACATAATAGTCAGCAGGAAAATTAACCCTGAAATGCCCAGTGTTGCCTTTAAGCAATATGCCCAATTTTGTCTTCTAAACAGGGGTGGCGCCAGAGGGGTGACCGGGGGCCCAGGCGCCCCCCCTCGCACCCCCCCCCCGTCGGGCAAACTCCAGCACCATTCCTGCTTCTAAAATATTGAGAATGAGACTGAAGATCAAATGCCTGTTGCTGCCAATAGAATACATACTGAAAGTGTTATTAACTCAATTTGCAACATATAGATGGCAGCCTGAGTGCTGATGAAAAAATAAGAATAAATTAGTGTTTTTCACTTGAGGCTGCATCTTTTTTGCTCTGTTTGTACGTTTGAGAACACCATATTTTATTCTACAATGTTGAATGAAGCTCCTTATCCGTATTATTAGTTATTAAAATTCATCTGTGTTTGACATTATAGAATTTTATCAAGGACATTTTTTTTCTCAACTAAAGCCCAGTGTTGTCAGTTGGTAACAAACTGTTTTTTAGCCGTAAACCATACTTAAAACAAAAGTATTTTTTCCATGTTTTATTCAAGAAATGAAAGTCAAAAAATATTTTTAAATCAATTTTTTAAAAAATCTGACATTTAAGGGTTAAAAGAATGAAGAAAAAAGTATTATGAATAAATATAATTTTTAACCAGTATAAAAGTGAATACACAAAGGAAACAAATTCAACTAAGAATGCCAAATAGCAAGGTCAGACTTCATTTTGAATATATAGAACAGTTTATTTACATTATATTTATACAAAAGGTCTGTACAAGGCAATGGAGTTAAAAGTACAAAATTCATCAGTATGTTCCTTATTAATATTTTAAACTGTAGGAGAGTGATTTTCGA
>BGPR01039170.1:0-14408 GCA_013235015.1 Araneus ventricosus
GTCTTCTTGAATCCATATGCTATTATATAGAAATAGAAAACCATAGAAAAAATTATGCGTCTTTTTGAATCCATGTGCTATTATATAGAAATAGAAATACATAGAAAAAATGATGCATCTTCTTGAATCCATATGCTATTACCTAAAATTTAGTAGATGTCTCGTTTTGAGGGAAAAAAATAAGTGGTCACTTTTTGTATGACTCATCTTGCAATTTAACATAATATCCAGCATATAAACATTATAATGTTATAACTATCAAGTTGTCCATTACAATACAATTGTTTCAAGTCTTTCTCCTTTCACTTGAGATATCAGTTCCCAGTCTCTGGTACTAATATCAATATAGAATTGTTGAAGAGGAAATGCAGCTCAACTAATTGTTGACATATTGGTTTAAGCAGCATTGCAGTGAAAAGCGGTACTTCTCGGAAATGAAGGATGCGATGCTACATGCGTATTATGAAGGATTAATCAGTTTAAAGGGTACTATTTAGGACAGTGATCGAAGACAGAGTGTTGATGCATATAATACCAGTCTGGAATGCATGTTAGAGTGATATAGATTATGCATAATAAGCAGACTGAATCAGTGTAATGACTGCTGATATGTGTGCATATTCGGTGCAATTATGCTGTGATTTTATCAAACCTCGTCCAAATAGTATGGGAGACATAGTTTTAAATGACAGTTTATAACTAATTCTGGCTGGAAATTTCAAAAATTATTCTAATAATAAGATAACTAAATAAATCGAAATAATACGATGAATTGTTTAAAAAATATTCCGTGGGATTTATTAGGAAACGTCTTACACCAAACAAAAATATTGCTTTTTATAACAAGAAGATATCCAATTGCATTCGTATACGATATAAAAATATATTATGTTATTATTTCTCATTTTTATAACCAAATCAATTTGATTGTGGTTCTAAAGCCTTAATTCCGAAATACACTTTATACTAGGGCAATTTATAATACAGGGTATCCTAAAATATAGTCTACATAGTTTAATTGTAGGCGGGACCTACAGGAACACTGCACTTTTGCAGTGGAATAAGGGTTCGGAGACACAAAAGTAGGGAATAGAGGGCTACAGAAGCTTCTTTGTGAGCAAATTAAGTAGAAGAAAAGGATACATCAGATAAAGTACAATGCAGAATAATCACAGATCGATTCACACAGATTGTACAACACAGGTTTAATACAATACAAATTTACAATAGCACAACAACCCAGTTCTGCATACAACTTTAAATACATTACTAAATAAATCTTCTTCAACAATTGTTTATTTTAAATCTAAAATTTTAGTAGATAATGTTTTCAAATGTCCAGCAAGTTAACTCTTGGAAGCAGATTTACACAAAGTTCCTTTGATTTATAGACAAAGCATTGTGTCTGAAAAATACAGGAAAATACAAGAAAACAAACGATGAAAACAATTCGCGATATACAGGGTGTTTTAAAACTCGAGGCAGTTACTTTAGGAGCTGTTAGAACATAATTAGACAAGAAAAAATGACCATAAAAAGAATGCTCGTAACTCGGAGGCCTCAGAGGGAGCTTTCCAACAATCTGTTATTCAGAAGATAACATGGGGCAGAATAGAGTAACTTTGATTGGATTTTAACCAGCGAGTAATATGTTGAAACGGAGCGGAAATCTCGGTCGAGTTCGTAGATGGGCTATCACTCACAGAGGTGTTAGAAATGAACCAGGAGAGAGGGAATTTTTATCTCCTCATAACTCCCTTGACGAAAAACAGATAGTTTGAGAGTGGCCTAATTTTGACCGTAGCCTAGATTGGGCAGGTAAATGGCCCAGGGAAGAGGGCATTTTTATCTCCTCATAACTCCCTTGACGAGAAAAAGATAGTGGAGAGTCGACTAATTTTGACCGGCGCCTAGATTGGACAGGTAAATGGCCCAGGGAAGAGGGCATTTTTATATCCTCATAACTCTCTTGACGAGAAAAAGATAGTGGAGAGTCGACTAATTTTGACCGTCGCCTAGATTGGACAGGTAAATGGTCCAGGGAAGAGGGCATTTTTATCTCCTCATAACTCCCTTGACGTAAAAAAGATAGTCGCCTAATTTTGAGTGGCGCACAGTGTATACTGAAAAGCTGGCCAAAAAGGAGTTTTAAAAACTTATTGGTAAGACAGTAAAACTTAATTATAATGATAGTCTAATGTATTGCAATACTTTTTGTGTACTTTTCGACATGTTAAGGACATGCTAGCTGCCATAGCACTTCGGTAAACTTGCGAAATATTTTCAAAGCTGTAAGTGTGTCTACATTCGTAAAGTTTTCTTTGTTATATTTTTTTCGATTTAATATAGTGAATTGTTTTCGATATGGAACTTGGTCAATAAGGTACGTGCGAACTTTCTATCCCATATTAAAAGGAAACAAATAGTTTTTTAAATAAAAACTAGTCTTTTAAATGCAAAAGAATTTTTTAATGTGCTTTAATAGAATCATTGAAGGAAAAAGTATGGTATTCCATGGAATTCTGGCATAAGGAATAATTTTGCATAAAGCTTATATTAATAACTCTCCATTTAAAAAAAGAATTCGTGCTAGTTTTCGCTACTTTTAATTCTTTGTTGCTTTATTGCATTAGTAACTGTACACATTTTTCTATATATATCCTTTTAGGGTAAACTTCGGTTGCATGACGTTCAATTATTCGTTGAAAATTGATACTTTTTATAAAAATAGTTCTTCTACGAACAAAAGTTTCCAGAAAAATCGCCTCCATACTCCGACAGCGAACTGCTGGACTCTGCGAAAAGAAAACTATTGAAGCTAATTTTCGATTACCAATCAAATTGGGAAAACTGTTTGTTATTAAAATCTTTTAAACATACCTCCTTAAATTGAGACATTAAAAGCTTCTGAAGATAGCATTAAACGAATTATAGGAAGGAAAACAGAAGAACAGAGACAGACAGCAAGCGAGAGAAAACAGATACATGCAGAAAAGGCCTAATGCATGCTGCTCAAATGAAATGGAGAATAAAGAGGCACACTGAAATATAAAAAATCTTGTTATTTGTCCTAGTGGATCGGAATTGGAAGAAATCAAAGCAAAAAAAAAATAAAAGGGGAAGTTAAAGCTATCAAATAATGGATAAAAAATAATGCACGTGACATTTGTATTATTTGAGAGGAAATAAAGGTAGAAGAGGAAGTGATATAGTGCATAAAAGGTCATACCTGGGTTCATGCATTGTAATACTGGTGTGAATTTATTAATCAAAAAATATTTTTGCTTTAATTGCGCTTAAAGAACTTTTCGGTCAACTCTAAGTGCCCAATGGTCCAATCTAGGCAATCGATTTCCTTGACTGGACAGATGACACATTTTTTTAAGTCTCCATTTTTCCTAATTTGAAGTGTATTTCATAAAAAAGTTAATAACACTGCTTTGAAGATAAAGAAACTAAAAAAATTTCACTACTTGATTTTCGTTAAAATTATTTCTCCATTGCTGCACATCTAAAAATGTCCAAGTGGTCCAAATTCAGAGACTCTCCCCATTCAAATGAGGCGAATTATCGTTTCATCCTAAAGAATAAATTTTGTACCGAAAGGTTTTCGTCGGCTGAAATTGTTTAGAAATTAAGCGACCGAAACTTATATTTTAACCCTGATATTCTCTGCTTTTTAACTTACGTATGCGTACATCAGTTGCATTCTCTTCCACCCTCATAACTCCAACACTTATGAAATTAGACGATTAGACGAGGAAATGGCGAAGGGGGAGGGAATTTTCATTTCCTTATATCTCCGGACAAGAGAAATCTACTTTTGCTTTCCGTCTTGCCGAAAGGAATTTTTTTTTCCTGTCTATCCATCGATTTCAAGAGTAACTTAATCATTTAAAAGAAAAAAATAGACACGATAATTACCCTAAATAAATAATAAATTGATTGAACGTATAATATTAAAACTTATTGCAAAAAAATGAAAGTCAAAATATTTGCGTATGATTACAGAAAACAATACTTTACAGAATTTCCGAAAAAAAATCATTGCTAGAGTACTTATTATGCAACATAAAATTTCTAATAATTATTAATAAACAATAAGTCTGATGTTTAATAACAATAAAAAATTGCTTGTTTTATTCAAATCAAACATGATATTTCACTTGTTAGTTTGAAACCATATTCAACATAGTTACGCTATCAAAAATATTTATCTATACATTTTTATTAAATCGCTGTTTCCTAATAGGTTTCTTTTGGGTAGAAATCTGTTCGAGTAATTTTTCTTTTAAGTTTCGATGAAACAAACATTATTATCGCGTGGCCTCAGGGAACAGCCGCCTTCGACCAAATAAATTCATCGTATAAATATTTGCTACTCCAAATTGTGTAGCGTCGAATAAATTCAAGATTATATATATGTATATCTTGAGCTTTCCAACAAACCATTGATTTAAAAAAAATAATACATGCTAATAATTCATGCGAATGAAAAATCTTTTACCCCGTTATGAATTTAAAGTCATATTTATTTTAATGAAGCTTTTTTGTGATCTCTAATCTTAATTGTAAATCTTTTCATATGATTTTCTTTATTTTGTTTCCTTAACCTTTGCATTTTTTCAATGTTCGAAATTCCTTCCTGTGTACTCTTAAGAAAATTATTTTAAAATATTCTTCATGATGTATTTATAATGTGCATATGTTTGCTTAATGGGTATAATTTTATAGTTATTTGCAACAAAGAGAAAGGAAGAACAGAAAACTGAGAATTGTTTTAGGATGTAAAATAAAGATAATCTTAGATGCTATAACTAATCTCTATTAATTCTAACTTTGATAAATTATCACTGCTCAAGACTTCGTTATTTACTAAAATTAAGAAGACTCGTCTGTTCTGAGAGAATTCATAAATCTATTTAATATTTTATTTGTTTATTGCATATTTAACAAAATTCTTAAGTAAAATTTCGAGGAGAAAATTATTATAATTATTTTTTAATTCTAAGGCAAACACTAAATAATTTATGTAGTTGATACCTCAGTTTCTTGCGGAAACTAGTAAAAAATATTGGTAAATTTAATAAAAACAGTTTTGAAAACTTCATTTTTATTAACATATTAAAAAGTATATTTTTTATTTTAATTAATTTCTACATTTTTAGTCTTTAATTTATAATTCCTTATTAGAAATATTGGGAAAACAAATTTTTCAGGTCCACTACCTGGCGTCACTGATATGAAAGAACATTCAATTAACTTAATTCATTGCTGATAATTAAGTTTTCAAGGTATTATAATAGTGTATTTTCAACGAGAACACGCAAGTGCGCAAAATCTCAGAACTCTTCCATATTAAGAAGAGAATGAGAAATAGATAACAAAGTTCTATCTTTATAGTCATGGACCAAAATCATATTAATTAAAAATATATAAAAAAAACAATTCTGACCACAGAAAAATTGTTATAGATTTAACTCAATGGTTATTAAACCGTGGAAATATTTTGAAAAATGTATTTCTGTGATTTAATGGCCAAAATAGGTAGCAGGCGAGCTGTTATCTCTTAAAAACTGATGCTCGTTGCATTCATTCATTTGAAAAATGTCTGAGAAAAGTTATACTTTTTATAAACAGCTTTATTTAAATTGACTTATTTCATGTTTGTAAAGATGGAATATTTTTAATCGATTTTATACTCATTTCCAGATTTGCATGAGTTTTGAAATTTTGTACACATGTGTATTCTCGATGAGAATACACTATTTGAATGTTTTCAGAATGTAATTATCGGTTAATCGATTAATTTAAATTATTTTTTAAAAAATTATTCTCGTAGCTTCACATAGTAACCAGTTTGAGAAAAATTTTAATTTTAAATTCTTTATTGCTTATTTCGGTATAATATTTGATTGAATAAAGTAAATCTTATCATATTCATCGGACTTTGTTTTTATTATTCCCAGAAACAAATTAGAAGCCATGAAACATGAAAATACACTTATTCCAAAAGATATCGCCCCCTTTTAAATTAAGGGGAGTAGGAACCCTAAGTCCGTTAACCCTAACCCTGATACTTCGATGTACCTTTCATCAAAATCTGTTATAGATTCATGTTTGAAATTTTTTGTAAGTAAAGTGCATCTTTCTCATTATACTGAAATGATGTTAAAAAAATTCAAAAATTCATTTTTTACACATTTTTTTGTATCAAAACAAAAAAAAAAATGTGAAATTGACCATTTCGATTAACCTTTTCTCAAAATTTGTTATAGATACATGTTTGAAACTTTTTTTACAAGTAAAGTACACCTTTCTCATAATACTGAAATGAGCTTTATTTCTAAAAAAAATCAAAACTTTATTTTTTACAATTATTTTTTGTGTCAAAATAGTGCAAAATTTCACTATGTCTAATTAAATATCTTGTAAATTTATAAGAAATTAAAAATTAACCAGAAGTTCATTTAAGTATATTGAAAAAGCTGTACTTTACTTTCATAAAAATATTCAAACATCTTTAACAGATTTTGAGAAATAGGTACCTCGAAGTGACCAATTTCACATTTTTTGTTCTGACACAAAAGAAATTGTAAAAAATAAATTTTCGAATTTTTTTTTAAACAAATCATTTTAATATAATGAGAAAGATATACTCTATTGGTATAAAATATTTCAAACATTAATCTATAACAGAATTTGATAAAAGGTACATCGAAGTGGCCAATTTAACATTTTCGGATTTAGGGTTACAACTCTCCTTACCTAGTAATTGCGAGAAATTATTTAGAAATTAAAGAAACTTTTGTTCCCTTTCAAAAATATTTTGCATGTTTGTGTTACTTTAATAACGTGCCAATAATATGTACAAAACTCGCATTTTCAACAATGCATCACCCCGCACAACCATCAGTTATGACAGACTTTTGTTTAACACCAACTTTGATAAATTGTAAATTGCAAATACAGACATAGTGTAAACACTAGTTATTACAATGTAATAAAGATCTGAATGCATTAAATGAATAAATAATAACTTTATTTGTGGAACGTACTTGCAGTAAATCTTCATTCTTCTATAGTTAACATTAAAATCCATTCGCATTATTGATTTCACTTTTAAGAACCACTCTATAATTGTTTGGAAAGAAATGATTTTAAGATTTTTTGAATTGAACAAACTGTATTTGCATTGAAAGGGAAATGAATTCATGACGATTACAAAAGGCCTTTTCAATGCACTTGTTTTAAAATCTGCACATTTCCTTTTAAAGCAACATACATTTTTGACAACTTTCCAACTGGAGCTTTACATGTCAACAACTGTTTCCTCTGTCGCAATCCGTGATGAATAGTTATGTACTGAACTCACATATCTATCATGTGGATAAATTGTTTGTGTATAAAATGTGTTGAAATGAATTCATTCAGCATTTAAAATATGGTTAATAGTTTATATTGTCACTTGCAAAAAGGCAGTGAAAGATTGAGCAATCAGTGTAAATATTTCGATTGCATTCGTTCGACTGAAAGGAGTAAGATATTAGACTTTTCAGTTTATTCAAATCTTAGATATATTATTTTAAGATATATCGGTTTATCGGCTAGATACTATCTGTTAAATGCCACACCGACATGCTTGGTGCAAAAATCGCTTAAAAAGCTCTTCATGGGCAGCAGATGCTCTATAAGAAAGGGTTTTTCAAAATTTTAAATTAGATCTGTAATTAGAAATTAATCAAAATTTTACCGCTTTTCTTCAATAACTTCGAGGCATATTATTACACTAAAAGTATTGTTATATCACTTTAAAATTCAAAGCATTATATTTTCAGCTATACCAGCTTTATATCAGAAAATTTTTTCCCTAGTTTTAACATTTTTTAAAATTTTTGTAAGTATATTTTACAGCACTACTTTTAATTGTTTTAGTTACTGCGTTCATGCTCTCGCGTGTTGAAATGATATTTGATACATTTTTTATCTGAGTTATTGGTGTTATAATTAAGAATAAATGTTCAAAACTAATATAAAATCAGACGAATTAAGCCTAAAACCTTTTTTATGCTTCGATGTTTCGTAGCATATAGAAAGTTATAGGCTACAAAAATATTAATATTTTATATGGTAGCATTTCGCATTATTCTAGCTTTGTGGGCGAGGAATTATAAATTAGGATTTCCGCTTGATTCTAAGAACCTTCATCTCTTGATCACATTATATTATATTTAATGCACTTTTAATTTTCGATGATTAAAGAAAAAAAAGAATTTAATTATTATGAAAAGGGACATTTCCTCGTAACGGGAGTTTTGATATAATAAAAAAGGGATCTCAGGATATACAGCTGACTGTTAAGATGCTAGTTAGATGATGCTTAAATGGGAAATAATCATTCTTGCTCATATTTCAGCAGAGGGTAAATATTTACGTTCTACAGTCTTTCTATTGGATTTGTTATAAAGGACTTTATTAAGTTTTCCTTTTTCTAAAGGGATTATTTCCTATATTTCAGTTAATGGATAAATTCAGGCCACAGGAGGTATAATTTTTGATTTTGTAGCCGTACAATTGACACAAAATTTATCCATATTAGAACTCCGGTGGCGATCGACACCCAAATCCAATATGCTGCGATAATCTAACATCGAAACTAAGATCAGTGCATTTTTGATATTTTTATCACGTTTTGGAAACTCAGCCATCCATTATGAGTCTGAAAGCAGTTCTTTCTATATTAAGGGACTTTTTTTACTATTAGTCATTTACTATGAGTATGAAAAAACGTTTAATTTATTGTAATCACATTGAAAAATAATGTGGAACATTGTAACTGATAGGAATTGATATATTTCGCTCGATCATTTCATTCTGTACCGGCAAGAACAGAATTTCTTTTTTTATTTTTTTGCAAAGTTGTATATGTAGATGTTTTTTTAAAATTTCATTTAAATTTTAGTTCGATAAAATTATTATACATATGTCATCCTAATGGGATTACTTTTCATAAAGGATAGTCATTTTCTTATAACAAATCAAGGGAAAATGATTGCTTTATTGAAATTTTCAAATTTGGCCTTTTTTTAAAGACTGTTTGACTTTATTTTACTATTTTGATCTGGAAAACATGAACAGAGGTGAGATTTTAGGCCTATTTGTGCATTTGCTGTTTATAAAAATGCCGCCAAAACGACAAAATATTGGTGGTCGTACGAATGCAGCCAAGAGAAACAGAGAAGAAAGACAAAATGAAACAGATTAAGAAACAGCACAACGCTTTGTTACCATTTACGGTTGCTGACCACAAATTTCTGCGAATATATTTCATTAGAAATTCAAGTGATCAAGTAAATTGATACACACACATCAAAATTCATTTAATTTATATATATTCTCAAATCTAGCAATAGCAAAGAATTGCCGGATTCAGCTAGTTTTATTATAAAATATATCCCTTGGAAATAGATAAATAAATATATGTAACAAAATAACTATAAAATTATACACTTGTACTTACAAAATTATATGGAAAAGGGCCAATTTCATCAAAATAAGGTCAAGATTAAATTGAGTTGGAAAGTTAATGGGCTAAACACTAAAAAGATCGGAACTTGATGGATGAAACACGTCGTCTACAAGCCAAAAACACTTCATTATGATTTTCTTCAAATCGAATAATGCTGTTTTCCTTTAATGCTTCAGTATATTTGTAGTTAAACTTTAATTCAGTGTAGTTTCAGTAAACATTAAAATATACAACACAGCACATTTTAATGCTTGTTAAGTGAGTTAACTGTACACACTTATTGAACGTCACCTGAATTATGTGAATTTGCAGCAGACGTTTTAAATATTTTTTAAAATTAAAATTAGATT
Source organism: Araneus ventricosus (assembly GCA_013235015.1). Classification (NCBI taxonomy): domain Eukaryota; kingdom Metazoa; phylum Arthropoda; class Arachnida; order Araneae; family Araneidae; genus Araneus; species Araneus ventricosus. The sequence continues at coordinate 9,880 of BGPR01039170.1, forward strand.
ATTTAAGTTAAAAAGTAACTGATTTTATTAATACACTGTATTGTTTACAATAAGGGAAGATTAATTATGTTATTTATATTGTTTTGTCGCAGTTCAGTAGATTTAATTGGAGTTGCTTAACAATTTATATTTATTCAACTGTAATAAAATAACATAGTTTTGTAATTTTGAAAATAGCAAATAATGCATAGGAGACAGTCTTTTGAGAATTGCATAACAATAAGCGCATGGTATATGTTTCTTTGAAAAAAATATTTATATAATGCTGAATTTTATTCAAATGCAATAGCTCGTATTATTTTTTTAAAAAGACTAGTATTAAGAGAAACCTTAGCGCTAGAAAAAAAATACTTTCGAATCAGATGGTTTTGATTTCTGCAGAAATTGAAAAGTAAAATTCCAATTACATTTCATTAAGAATACATTTTCTTTCAATTTCAAAACTGGTTAAGATTTTCATTAAATTTATAATTGAAATCTGAAATTCTTTCATTCTTAAAGCGGTTAGAATAGTCAGTGCCTTAAATTATTTTTCTGATTATACAATATCTGCGATATGAAAAAAAAGTGAAATTAATTTTAGAAAGAAATGGTTCGCCAAATTTCAAATATATTTTTAATACAAATCGAAAGAGAGAAACCTCGCAAAAAAATGAGTTTTGAAATTGATATTTAAAACAAATGAATTATGAAGTATTTTTCATTTCATTATTACGCTTTAAATCATATATGACATTTGAGCTAAAATGGTTAAAATTAATTACTGATTTTAAATAAACATAAAGAAGTTAAAAACTTTTATTCGACTCACTCTTGCCCACAATGATAATTCAATCATATTCAATTTATGACAGTTTTGTGATTTATTTCCTGCCACTAAAAATTGCATTACAGTAGAACCCTGCTAATACGAACTAATTGGGACCGGTGCCTGTCCGGATTACAAAAAATTCGGATTACCCGAAATTCCGATAAAAATAGAAAAGAAAAAGATGTGTGCTAAAAATAAATGTAAGTTATAAGTACTCAATACTACTATCTCTTGAATTATTTATCGGAAGAGAATATGTCTCCCCTTTTCATTAGAATAATGAATGTGCTCCTGTATGAAGTGACCTTATCTTACTGCGAATGGCATTAGTTTCTTCAATGTGTACAAAATTATGCATGCTGAAAAAGCACTTTTTTGGTTTTGGTATGCATATTTAAATCTTTTCAGGTAATCTTTTCAATTACATAAAATTTTCGAAAATAAAATCGGTTGGGATTAACCTGAATTTCGGATTAGCGGGGTTCTACTGTTCTTCCAAATGCGAATATTATATCTACGCATGTATCTTTCCTATAAAATATTTAGAAATTGTGATGAGAAAAAGTCTATAAATTCAAGAAAAGAAAATTTTTTAAGGAGTCATTTTTCACGTGGCCAAGCATGTGTAGCCAAGCATATCAGTCAAGTACTCATGATTAAGGGATATATGGCATCCTGTGTTGGTTAAACAGACCTGAGTTAATCATTTGATTAAATCCCATTATAACATATAGGATGTCTTTCTGTTGGACTTTCAAAGGAGAATGACCCGAACTGAATCGTTTTCTTTCTGATGAAAATTAGGAAACCCCCCAGAAGCCATTCCAATCACAATTATCTATTCCTTGCTAAATCACTCATTGGTCTCTATGTTTTTAAATAATTCTGGTTTCATCCCATGACTTTCTTACGCCGATTCATGCCAGGAAATGCATTAAAAAATTGGGTCATAAGGTGGATACAGATTTTCCTATTGCTCTCTTTTAAGACTTTTGCGTGATGCGGCACTTTCAAGAAAATAAGATTGCTATTCATCAGTTTGTACACTTTCAGCAATCGCAGTTGCGTCTTCCTCAGTAAAGCAGGATACGTCTTTCTCCTGACTCCTGAGAAGCCCTGGCCGGACAAGGGGGAAGACTTCCTTTCAACCGTTAACCTTTCTTGAGCAGATGGCTTTCTTCTTTAAGTAAGAAAGTCAGCTCTCTCCTTGGCTTTATACAACGTAAGGTACCCCTGCTATTTTTGGGATACAGTTGGGATATTTTCAAGTAAAGATATCGAATGGTCTGTTCTCATTAGGACAGGCGCACATTGTAGTGAGGAAAGAGTGGGAGCTCATGTACACTCTTTTGAAGAGAGAGGCATATTTTTATTGAGGAATGTAGTTATGAGAGTTTGGTGTTATAGCTGAACGTGATATACAATGTGAATCTGACATAATTTGCCAAACGAAGGAGGGTGATAGAAGAGCACATGTGAATCATAAAGCACTATAAAAACCGGCAATATCTCTAACAGCTTGCAAGTTATGGCGGATAAAATGAATATGCTACAAGTCGAGAAAAAAATCCAAATTTGAAATTTTTGACAGACCTACACGCAAAACGAGCACATATTTTGAAATAGCAGGAAATCTCCTACAAGATGACACCATTTACTTAAAGATGCCTGGATTTAAAGCCGAGCTACAAGCGCCGAAACATTGGCGAAAAGCAAGATCCAATTGTCACCAAAACCTTTAATATTGAATGCCACAAACACCATTCTAGCTACAATCTGACAAATTTACCAAAGCCTTGCCCATTCCATAAGCTTTCCAATGAGCCTAAAATAATCAATATGAATGACATAGTTCAGAAGAAATCTAGTATTTCGTTTGACTAGAATTTACATCACTGAAATCGGCGTTTGTCAGAAAATAAAACTCAGGAGGGTCCATTGTCGATCCTTATTTTTATTTCCTGCTATTTTAGTTAGGTGCAAGAAAGAAAGTTTAAAGCCAAATAAGAAAAGTAGCATTTTTATTAAGTTACAAACACAATGGAAACAAATCATTATGACGTTTCTTGCGCCTTTCACAGTAAGGTATCCACCATCCGCATTTATGTCCCTAATAACCCAATGGAGTGATGGATATTGGAGAGGGGTTAATATCCAACCTTTTACTCATCACCAGAAAAATTTCGACTGGTTTTGGCGAGGAATGATCGTGAACGACTAGCCTTAACTAGTAGAGTGCACATGTTTAAACAAACATGTTGGCACATTCTCACCCCACATGATCTGATCTCATTTGAAGCATACTATCCACAATGGTTTATTGACCATTAATGGTTTATCCCCCATCGTTTCCTTTGCCTACTATTCGTCAAATGTCTGTTTCGACGAACGCCGATTTCAGTGATGTATTGCAGAAGGAAAGACTGCATTTCTTCAGAACTAGAACACTGATATGGTTTATTGTAGGCTCATTCGAAAGCTGATGGAATGAAAAAGTTGGTAAATTTGTCAGATTGTAGCTAGAACTGTGTTTGAGGAATTCAATATTAAAGATTTTGGCAATAATTCAATTTTCCATTTCTACAATGTTTCGACGCTTGTAGCTTGGCTTAAAATCCATCCAGGTATCTTGAAGTAAATGGTGTCATCTTATAGGAGTTTTCCTGCTCTTTCAAAATATGTGCTTGTTGCGCGTGAAGGTCTGTCAAAACCTTTCAAATTTGGATTTTCCCCCCGACTTCTATCATGTTTATTTTATCCGCCATAACTTTCAAACGGTAGAGATAGGACAAAGCTGCTATAGTGTTTTATGATCCACATGGGCTATTCTATCAACCTCTTTCATTTGGCAGATTAGGTCAAACTCACCCTGTATAGCTGCTAAATATGAATTCATGCTGTGTGAAGCATTGCATCTCCAAGTCAACAAAAGATTAAATGCGTTGAATCTCAGACAGCGAGTCGTCTCATCATTGCATTTGGAGATAAGTACTCACATTTAAATTCGATTAATAAAAGTTATAATAAATTTCTCCTGATAGCTTGTGCAGCAGCTTTTGCACAATTGCTATTCTGTTAATAAATACAACTTACTCACGTTCTCACTAGAGTGATCCAGGAGCGCTGTCGAATTTTCGAAACTACACCATGAGATTAATTTTTTCAAGAAAACCAAATGCCAAATCACTACTGAAGTGCCTTATGAGTTGAAATTGTATTTTTATTCATTGTGATCGTATCAATTTTATTGTAATTGTTTTATTATCATTGATATTTTGTGAAACAACCGACACTAGATGGCGGCGCGGATCTTTGTTCCATCAGGGTATTTTTTCAGTCGGATGCCTGTGAGAACACGAACGGTGATGTTGTTGTTTGTAGAGTGTTGCGAGTAAATATAATTTAGTTTTTTTACCATTTGGAGTCGGATTTGTACTTCGAATTATGATACACATAGTCATTTGGGATGACACACACACGCTTCCACATTGGTGACCCGGACGTGAAAACCAACGCTTTCCCACTACCGTAAAATACAGTATAATTATACGGTATGTGTGCTCTGTATTTTTCGAAGCTCAGTAATCAATCGATTTTGACCCGGAATCAAACCCGCGACTTGAACCTATAAAACTAGAAATATGAAACCTTGTTGCACCTGTGTAGGCTGTTTAAATCGAAACTGAAAAAGTTAATGAATTAATGTTACAAATAGTAT
>BGPR01039171.1:0-14408 GCA_013235015.1 Araneus ventricosus
CAGACTTCATTCTGTTGTACCTAACAGAACAACATTCAGCTTTAATTCAGATTTACTTTATTGAAAAAATGACTTGCTTCTGCGTGGCTGACCTCCCTTTCAAGTTCGTGAACTGGATGCTATATATCGTAACCCTAGAAGAAATTCTTTGTAAGGAACTCTGCGTAAGTAAGAATGTTGCAACAAAAACAACTCCAACGACTTTTATGCCTTCTTAATAGTATTATCGCAATCACATTTGTGACGTGTTGAACAAAGTAAAGATCATTTCAGGTTTACTCACTGCAGGTTTTAACTCAACAGACTTGCTTTTTTAATTATCCCAATGTTTTTCTAGAGGAATGGTGTATGTTACTGGGTCATAAACGGAAGATTTTTAAACTACTACTTTCATTTACTTTGAATGTAATAAAAACATCCTACAAAACGGAAAAGAAACTAATACAGAGACTATTTGCACATTTTTGAATGCTATTATGGAATATGTAATCAATCGTTTGGTTGATTTAGTTTTGTTTCAAGGAGTTTTGTTTCTTTAGCAATTCGTTTTTTCAGATTTTAACATAACATCATCTATTACAGAGACTGTTTGCACATTTTTTAATGCTTTTATGGAATATGTAATCAATCGTTTGGTTGATTTAGTTTTGTTTCTTTAGAAATTAGTTTTTTCAGATTTTAACGTAACATCAACTATTGCAGAGACTATTTGCACATTTTTGAATGCTTTTATGGAATATGTAATCAATCGTTTGGTTAATTTAGTTTAGTTTCAAGGAGTTTTGTTTCTTTAGCAATTAGTTTTTCACATTTTAACATAACAGCAACTAATACAGAGATTGCACATTTTTGAATGTTTTCATGGAATATGTAATCAATCATTTGGTAAATTTGGTTTAGTTTCAAGGGGTTTTATTTCTTTAGTAATTATTTTTTCAGATTTTAAGCTATCAGAAGCTATTACAAAGTTTTTCTTTTAATTACAAACTAGTTTTTGCATATAAATAAGAGATAAAAAGCTCTGTCTTTATTTGATTGGAAGAAAAATATTCTTTTTTTGTTATTCAAGATCACTGTAAAAGCCATGGAATCAATATATCTAAAGGCAAAAGGAGTATGGTTTCCTAAAGTCAATATTTTATGTAAGTATTACTTAACAAAGAATTCCAAATATGCTTCTAAAAAGAAGCGAACTTGAAAGTAATCAAAGGTATGATAAATAATTAACTATCTAAAGTAATATAGTTAATTTTAAAATAGAATCTACCAAGTCAAAGAACTAGCAAAATCATTAAACTCTCCAGTTTCAACTATAATAAAATAATAAATAGTGATTCAAATCTTGTATTATCTTTATGTGTATACAATATAACACATAAAAATACATATATACCGAAGTTGAAAAATATAAAAAAATTATAAAATACAAATATACGAAAACAAATTACAGAAAAAGAACGAACAAAAAAGTTGTGAAAATTGAAAAAATGGAAAAGGCCTAATTATGTTTTGCACTTAAGAAAATGCAACAAAACAAAAAACACACAAAACGAAAAAGGATAGAAATTATGGAGAGAATGTCAGGGAATATTACTCATCAGGAGGAGAATTATACCAATGATATTCAGAATAGCGTTTTCTCTTCGTAATGACAAACGAATAAATTTCTATTAAACACATGACGGAATGTATAGTTCATTGCAGAATTTGCATGTAAAGCATTTATCGGATGAAAAATAGAATAATTTTCCAACATTAAATGGAACTGAGATATATCTAAGAGGCCGCGATCTAAAGAGATTTTTAGAACCTTAAAAGAGTAGGAGAAAATTTGAAAATTTAAAAACTTAGTACAAAGATTCAAAAGAAAATTTTATTAAGGGATTTATGGCTGTAACAGTTTTCACATGTTATGGAAAATTAAAAATTAGAAGAAATGGGAAAAAATGCAAATAATCAGTTGCTAATACTATCAAAATAATACAAAATAATATTTCATTTAAGGAAGAATTACCATTTCTTTACCTAAACAATTGTCAATCAATTGAATTCCATTAGGACAAAGCAAGAAACTTTACATTAGAATTCATAAAAAAATTGCTAGAAAATATGAAGGTAAAACTGATATTTATCTACTTAATAATTTTAACTGACATTTCTGCTAAATAAGTAGACGTGTTATCTATAGACTTTCAAGCGTTTGAATTATTGAAAAGAACAATGAACATTTATAGACTTTTTGTGGAGTAAGGAAAGCTGTGTGAAAGGAACGGGAAAACTAACTATATTAACTTTAAAAATGGCATTATTATCATGGGAATTTAAAAAGTGAGATGATAGTTAAGAACATGAGCAATCAAACAGAACATTTAATGAAGTAGAAACCAATCTAAGTAAGTGAGACTTATTGTTGTTGTAGGTTTTTAAAGTTATGGAAAACTCAAAATGAGAAGAGGTGAAAAATAAAGTTCAAATAATCAGCTTTTTATATTTTCAAAATAATATTTTGTTGCCAATATTTAAAGATACTGTTTATCTTTACGCCCATTAAATAGTAGAACTCCATCAAAACGAAGTAAGTAACCATATATCTAAATCCAATATTTAATTCTTGGAAAAAAATTGGAACAAGAAATTAGTTTCATACCAAAACATATTTTTCACGTTCTTACTAAATAACTGGAAGTATCACTCATGGCCTTTTACGCGTTTGGACTACTGAAAACAGCAATAAAAAATTTCACGCCTAAATCTAGTAATTGTGTATGGAATACTGGAGAAAAGGAAAGGAAAAACAGCCAATATTACTTTTACAAATTGCATTATTATCATGGAAACAAAAAGGTGGAATGATAGTTAAGAAGAAGGTCAATGATATAAAGGATTTAAAGCGAGAGGATTTTGCGTAATAACCTTATTTATGTTATATTAAATGTGGTCAAAAAATTTGCGAAGAGTATTATTTTTCTATTAGAAAAATAGGGTGGAGTGGATGATCTACCTCTAACATCCCAACAATGGGATTTGTCACATATTGAAAATAGTTCAGTGATGTTTCTGTCATATTTCTTATAGAGCACAAAAGTAGACTACCGAATAATAATGCTTAGAATATAATAGAATCAAAATATTACTATGAAACACTTACTATAGAATAAGTAGAACAATATAATATATCAAACACTTGTTACAGAATAAGTAGATCAATCATTTATTATAGAATCACTTTTCAAATTGTATCAAACACTTATCAAACTATATCAAACACTTATTATAGAATCACTTATCAAACTATCAAACACTTATTATAGAATCATAATTCAAAACTGTATTAGAAATTAACAAGCTTATTATCAGAATCACTTTATCAAACTGTATCGACACTCTGTGTTGAATCGCTTATCAAACGCTATTATAGAATCACTATCAAACGGCCATTTATAGAATCCTTATCAGACTGTATCAAACACTTATTATAGAATCACTTATCAGACTGTATCAAACACTTATTATAGAATCACTTATCAAACTGTATCAAACACTTATTATAGAATCTATCAAACTGTAGTCAAACACTTTTAGAATCACTTGTCAATGTACTCAAACACTTATTATCAATCACTTATCAAACTGATCAAACGCTATTACGTAGAATCAAGCTGAAGGATTAAAGATCCAGTACAGGTAACAGAAATCCAGAAGAATCAATGAAAAGACGTTACACCTACAGCAAAGCAAAATATGTGAACACCTGTCGGGATCTTTCAATAAACACAAATAATTGAAAGCGAAGTTATTTCTTTGCAATTTCTTCATAAATATTTTTTGATTAACTCCAGACTTCAATATTTCAAATCACATTTTCATTTTAACTATGTACAGCACTTATTTCATTCATTTTAACAGGTTTAAAGTTACTTTTCAAACTTACTCATCGAAGAATACATAAATTAATGTCATAAAAATTTATGAATTGATGTTACCGTGATCTAAAAGAGTAGATATTATAAAGTACTCTAATTCTTTTAATATAAGGAAGGATTTAAGAACCTTAGGATATCAACAAAATTTCTACAAACCTCCTTTTCTTTTGTTAAAAGACGAAGGAAAAAAAACTGTCGAATGGGGAAAAAGTTCAAAGAAAGATTGTGTAATACCTATTTTTTTATCCTTTTTATGAAAGGAGTGCGCGTTTATGTTTTGGAGAGAAAATATTATTGCAGTCCCTGTGAAAAAATGCGATATAAACTGCCATCTGAAAAAATAAAAATATTTTTGTAACACTCGAGTGAACACAGATTTTGAAACGACTTAAAAGGAGATATACGTTGATCTTTATCGCAAGAAGCAATAAGATTCTTTCTTATATCGGTGAGTGCTTTTTTTTCACTTCACGTTTTTAAAATGCCTATTAATAGTTTGTGTGAAGATTTTTTACCTAAAACTGAGTCGAAATTCTTCATGTTTGTATGCAATTAGGTTACGTCCTTTTACTTCCAATTGTACAGTAAGATATTTGGTTTTTATTAGCTGAAGTGCATATTGTTGGAAAGTTTAAGAGCATTTATAGATTGATCGATATCTTGCAGTTATCTTATTAAAGAAGAATAAAAATAAGTAAGTTCATTAAATATTCTGAATTTTAAAGATATGTTCTTAAAGCAGTTGTTATAGTTATTACGTTAATTTTAAATTCCATTAAAGCATGGAACTTAAGTTTTAATTTATGAACAGATGAGATTTTCTCCTTCTTCAATTACCTTTTCCCCATACGTTCAAGAAGTGAATGTATTCCAAAGTTCTAATTTGTTATATTTTTTTAAATCATTGCTTCATCTTATATTTTTTAATATGCATATTTAACCAAACTTCTTCTATGTATTTTAAAAGGGGTAATTTCATGCTACGAAATAAAAATTAATGGCGTTTATTCAAGATTTGGTTCATTTTTAGAAAGGTATTCACACTTCAGAAAACACCGTTCTGACAAAATTCTGGAGAATATTGAGATCCGTACTTTAGGAGATGCAGAAATCACAAAATTTCACTTCTTTTTAATACATAAATTTCTGTCCATTCATTTTTTGCATAGAAATTACAGGCATTAAGACGCATTTATAAACAACATGTTGAAATTGTTTTTGTATTTATAGCAAACATTTTCACGCATATGAATACATAATTCTGCTATAGTATTACAATAAAAATTATAATTCAGATGAGCTTAGAAGTGTATTTTAATTAACTTGGAAATGTATTAAATGTATGTTAATTGAATTTTCAAGCCTTGCAATCAAGTTATAGTGTGGATATCATAGAAAATATTCAATATTTGAAAAACATTTCTTCTTAGGGTACACGATTAAATTGATAATTACCTAACATATGCTGCTAAATAAGCTTTCTTTTATTCGTGCCCATTCTGCACTCACAAACAACAATCAATAACAATTCTAAACTAGCAAATAAAAGCAGAATGTAAAATACGAAAAGATACCACTCGAAAATCTAACTAATTCTACAAACAACTTTAAAAGTCGTGCTCTATACCAGGAGCAAAAATTCTGGAAAACAAATCGAAAAAAACAATCCCCTATGGTTTGCAGGTGTTTCCTACATCAACAGAATCTGGTCGAGCAGGACAAAATTCAAACTGAGATATGCTGACGATATATGCGATAGTTTTGCCCAACAGTGATTTCAAAATGTTTATTAATTGGCAGAATTCTATTAATGTTTTGATTCAGTTTCTCAGATTGTGACAACGCGTTATATTCATGTGTTGATAAGAATAGTGAATTTAATTAATTTGCACTCGAATAAACGGTTCTGTCAGGAAAATACTTATTAAATACAGTGCTGTTGAAAATTATTAGAACGCTAATGAAAATTTTACACTTTTTATTAAAGAAAATAAATTGATTTATTTATAACTCAAATGTATAATTTTATTATTATCAATCTTATTCATTAGAAAAGCTCAAACCAAACTTTATCGCAAAATATTCAGAATAGAGAACATTTTGATATAACTTTAAACTATGTGCTATTCAAAGTTATTTGAGCGATCACAAAGTAACAACGAAAAGTTAACATAACAATCAAATATCGGTGTTTACTGTATAGGTGGACCTCCTTTGACCTCAATTACTGTTTTCAGTCTTTGATGCATGCTATACAACCAGTTTCTCATTGTGTTCTGGTCGGTACAGCGCCATTCAGGTTTTATTGTCTCAAAAAAAATATTTTTTATTGTTTCTCCCTTCAGAAGGCAATTTCTGACTCAAAACTGACCATAAATTTTAGATTGGATTAAGGTCTGAGCTTTGTGGTGGATACGCCAGTACCTTAATCTTGTTTTCTGAGAAATAAGCTTAGGGAATCTTTGACGCGTGTTTTGGGACATTATCTCGTTGAAAGATATACCGCCGATCCACACTCAAAGGAAAGGAATTAAAAAATTCTCGCTGTTTGCGATTATCTGAACTTCCTGAAAGATTCAGAGAGAAAAGATAAGACTGTAAACTTTGCAGGGAAGATAAAATGATATAAGAAATAATCGAGCCAATTTGATACCATAGACTCATAACAAACGTAACTTATGAGTATTAACGTAATGCCATCTAAATATACAATTTAGTGTTACACTATATGAAACAGTGAAAATGCACCTGTCTCTACTAATAATAAGGGAAAATGTCTCTTTGTCTGTGTGTTGGCGCTGTACAGGACAGACCGCTAGACCTGGAGCTACGAAATTTGGCACAAACATACTTTGAAGGGTGTGTGTCTGCACCTCGGATCACTTTTTAAAAACTTTAATTGGAATTTTAATTAACTAAAAATTAAGCGAAATTTTGGCGTTTTTTCATGATAACTTACTAAAATATTGCAGCACAAATATTATTGTTACACCATCTGAAAGTGAAAAAATTACCTTTTCAATTATATCAATTAAGTTGAAGTATAATTTTTTTTCTCTAATTTTAATAAATTTTTAAAAATAGTTTTTGGAATAATTTACAATAATACTTTTCATTGTTGGAACGCAATTCCAACCGTTTTCATCGTTTAAACAAATATTTATTTGTGTGTTTCTCTTTCATTGTTGAAAGCTAAGATAATATACTACTGGATTTTACTTTATTTTTCTATTTGATAAATTCTTCTGTGAAATCTGTAAGGAAAGTCCTCAAGGCAGTAAGTATATTAGGAAATAATCCAGTAAGCTGAACGATTTTGATTGCTATGTTTCAATTTTCCACCAGCATTTTTAAGCCAATTAGCATGCTGCTGAACATAAAATGCGGCACCTCATTTTATTGTTGAAATCAAATGAATATTATCCATAAGGACTAATACGGACAGTTACTTGATTCCATTAGGAACGTTCATGTAGACCACGAACAGAACATGTTCAAGGCTACGAAAAGAACGGAATCGGAATTAGAACCTTAAAATTACTCTGTTAAAGGAATCATGTATATGAAATTCTGCATACGATATTCAGTTGAAATTATATTCCCGGCCAACAAGCTGGTCGCCGAAGGCGGCTAGTTGTTAACATACTACGCTGTTCCCGCATTGCTGACATTTTGAGAAAACCTTTCTGAGTAGAGAAGTGAGTTACTGATCCTCTTTTGGCTAATTTAATTGAAAAGATAGTAACGGCCGTCGTACGAAGTCGTTATCATATACTTTAACTTGATTTGCTTCATGTTTCTAAACATGGAATTTTGCAATCGATTTCTCACTCACTTCTTAATGTACTAGAATTTTGGGTACTTTTCCGTTAGCCGGGCGCAAATGTCGCCAATTGTGAACCAAACGCGAGCCAAGTCGCCAAGCGAACCGATTTTCCGTTAGCCGGGCGCAGATGTCGCCAATTGTGAACCAAACGCGCGCCAAGTCGCCAAGAGAATGGTTGTAAGAAATTTGGCGGAATTCTACATTATTTGGCGATTTTTCGCTTGCGGCCGTCTAACGGAAAAGTACCGAATTTTGAAATTTTCTAAATTTATCTATTCTCGATGAAAATATAATATTTAAATATTTTCAGAGCATCATTATCAATTAATAGATTATTCTATCCAAGAGGGTGCCACCTGGTAGCGAATTTTTGAAAAAATTGATTTCAAGATTTTATCATATTTATAATAATGAATTAAAATTAAAGACTAAAAAGTAGAAGATAATTGAAATAAAAAATTTCCACTTTTTACTATACTAATAAGAATGCGTTTTTAAAAACTGTTTTGTTAACCTTCGGTCGGGCGCAACTCATCCGAGAGATAAGAAGCTAAATTTGTGCTTAGGCTTATGGAAAAACTTAGCAAACTGAACTATTCGGGGATACAAGCTATATTTGCTTTTTAAAATAACTTCTTTGCATTCCCTTGCAATTTCAACTAACAAAATCCCCAGGAATTCAGGAGGGAGTTGACGTTTGTTTTCCCGTAAGGTTCCTTAGCACTGATAACTTTTGTTGTTGAGAGCCTGAAGTAATTCGACATTTTTGAAACACTATACAGTAGAGTCTCGATTTTTCGAGTTTTCCATAAATCCGAGTTAGTGAAAAAAATCAGTTTAGGCTCCTAAATAATGACCAACACATACACAACACGTGAAAGAATTACTGCATCTGGATTTTATTGTTGTTCGACGGGTCATATGTCCACTGCGCACCCCGAAGCCACCTGCAGAAATGCCCCCTCCCAAAGAAAACGGGATATATATTAGACCGATATATAGGAGCAATGTGTTTAAACAAAAAACAATTATTTTAAGCTGTAATTAACCTGTTGCTATCAGCAGTAATGTAATAATATGCAAGTACATTTTTCATTTAAATATACTACACTGAAATTTAAAAATTGCTTTTATTTCCATTTATTTATTTATTAAATTTTATGATTTCGATAATTCGAATTTTCGATAGTTCGAGGTAGGTGCGGTCCCGTCCATCTCGAATTATCGAGACTCGACTGTAATGGAAATAACGATCAATATCATTGAATTAGGGCTGGAACCCAGGTATACGAACTTTTGCAGGTATATAAAAAGAGATCAAAAATACATACGTAATCGGGAGCAACTCATCTACAAGATTAACGTGCCATTCACATACATCATTAGAGAAAAGACCATGAGACCCTAGTGTGAGTGGCAGGGACCCAGGAAGCTAATGGAAGTCCTTCACTTTTTTCGTTAAAACTCACACTTGAGCACAAAAAATATGGGTACTTCAATCTCACAGATTAGATGCGCCCGTCGGATGGTTAAATTTATTGCTTTAGATTTCGTTTAACAATTCTGAATTACTAAAAGCATCGCTGTGAAAAGTTAAAAGGGAAGTTTCAAAGTCTGCATCAAGCTATGTGTTCTTCCGTGTCTACAGACCTTTCTAATAAACAAATTTATTTTTTTAAAAAAACTGTTTAATTTAGTTAGATTAACGGCCCACTTAGAACGGACAAGAGGACTATTTGGGGACGTATCTCGTAAATTTGAAGCATAGTCAGGTGACGAGGAGAATACCTGAGGGGCTATCTCCCAACTTTCTCTCCAAACCAGCTAGAGGGCTCACGACAGATATAGGTTCACCTGGCCCCGTATGGTATACATTATCTGCCCCAAGAATGGTGTCCTTTGACTTTATTTATGTCCTATTATTTACCTCAATTCAGCAGGGACCACTAGTAATAACCTACTTCCCTAACCTACATGCCTCCTAGTCAGATAATAATTCTCGTTCAATATTCCAAATTTAGGTGACTGTTTGTAGTCTAATCTAAAGCAGCTTTGTAGTCAAAACAAGTCTACACTCTTATATCTGCAATATTTTAAATGAAATTATTATGGTAAATTGCAGTTAAAACAAGTTTCGTCTTTGAGGATGTAAAACATATTACTTCATCTAATCCCAGCTGTATAGGTATTATTTTTTGTTGAAATATATAAATAATGAATTTAAATCTAAACACTTGTTCTCTAATTGTAACCACATGCTTTCTCTTAAAACTTCACCATGTTTATCCGTTAAAACATATTTGCCTGCTTACGGCCAGAATATTTAAAGAATTGTAATTACCGATGATTTAATTTAAAAGGCAAGCACAATTTGGTAACTCTCCCCTACAATTTTATTATTTGTTGTTGTATAAAAAGTACGTTTTCAGAACCTGTCAAGTTCAGCTTGACCAGAGGAGACATTACGAAAATTTATGACAAATTATATCCTGACAGAGCGTTCAAATTTGTCATTTATGTGTCCCTAATCTCTTGCCTACCTTTTGCGAGGAAATTTTACTTAGAAAAGCGTCGTCAAAAAATAAAGAGCTCTAGATTTGAACCATGTAATAAATAGAGTTTGGAAATACTCAGGTAGGAAACATATTTTAGAAAAATTTCATCATCAACTAAACACGACTTGTTTTCAAAACAACACAATAAAAAAAATTTTATTATGATACACTTTATCATTCCCAGAAGAATGAAATGTTTTTTGTTGCAGTAAGGAGGAGTAAACTGAAATCTTCAACCTGAAACAGGGTTTTCTCTCCGGATTACACCCCAACCAGCTTTTGGAACTATTTATTTCTGCATTCTTCAGGCAGAAAATCGTCAAGCCATCGTATGATTTTTGTTCTACTAAGCGATCTCATGCTGGCTAAGAGGAACCGTATGTGTTTCAGCATTTCTATGTGCAATAGTAATACTCAACTCTTGATTTCATGTGATAAGAATTTCGTTACATATTGATCCAGAGAATGGAAAGAATGTTTTTGTTGTGAGAGATAGGCCTGATCTTCGGCCGACAGGGTTTCTCTTCGGATTACTGACAACTTTAGAACTATTTATTTCTGCATTCTTCAAGCAAAATATCAATCTCAAACCATTGTATGATTTTATTCTATTAGCGATCTCATGCTGGCTAGGAAGGGAACCGTATGTATTTCAGCATTTCTATTGCAATAAATGTCTCAACTCTTGATTTGATTTCATGCTTGGTAAAATTTTTAAATTTACAATCCCAGAAAGGATATAAGAAATGTTTTATTTGTAAGAGAGATAAACTGAAATCTTCAGCCTGAAACAGGGTTTCTCTCGGATTACTGACAACTTGCGAACTATTTATTTCTGCATTCTTCAAACAAAAAATATCGTCAAAAGCCATTGTATGATTTTATTCTATTGATCTCATGCTGGCTTCATGGAGGACTATATGTATTTCAGCATTTCTATATTGCAATAGTAATACTCAACTCTTGATTTGATTTCATGTGACTAAAATTTTAAAATTTACAATCCAGAAAGAATGAAATGCTTTGTTGTAATGAGAGAGGAGTAAACAGAATCTTTAAAGCCTGATTAGGGTTCCTCGGATTTACTGACAACCCCCAGAACTATTTATTTCTGCATTCTTCAGACGGAAATATTATCGTCTCAAACCATCCGTATGATTTTATTCTGTTAAAGCGATCTCATGCCGGCTGAAGGTTGGTACTGAACGTATTTCACCATTTCTAGATTGCAATAGTAATACTCAACTCTTGATTCGATTTCCATGCTTGACTAAAATTTTAAAATTTTAAAATAGAAAATATATACTGTCAGTTGTTCCGTATTTATTTCAAAAGGATATCCTAATAGCACAATAAATATACAATGAAACTTGGCTAGTGAACGTTTTTATTTCAGATTTGTCGTCCATTCAAATTTTTCCTCTGATCTCTTGATTTCCATATTAATATAAATGTCTTAATTTTGAATTCATTTCCATTTTATTTTGGTTGATTCAAGTCAATTAGAAATTACCAAATTATTTTCTTTCTTAATTGTTTTTTCTGTAGTTATATAACTCGGTAAGCTATATCCTCAGTGATAGTGACTGAATTATTTTAAGACCCACGAATTCAGTCAATTCGTCAGAGAGGTCTTCACAGCTGTATATGCTTATTCAATCAAAAAGAAAGATTTCTCACTATTCAAAATATTTGAATACGTTAGATATTACAATTCTAGTGTTTATTTTGATGTTTTGTACAATTGTTTTTTTTTGAAAGTGCTGTATGTTTTAGTAATTACTTACTCATATATGATTATTATTCTTAGAGGCCATTCAAAGATGTGTTATTATAATTATTAATGTTTCATAATTTAGAAATAACTTATTATTAATTAACTAATTACTAGCCTCTATATCCGGCGTCCCAGCATTTGCCCTGAAATATAATTTGGATTTCAAATGAATCTCTTATACATAATTAGATATTTACAATTCCCAAAGATTGTGTGATACCCTAAATTCCTCATTTGCTGAAATTTACGGAATTTGATTTATTTGAAAGCCAGCATATTTTATAGGCCATACATTTAGGTATATAAAATGCCTTACTTTTGTTTTCTATAATTACAAATGAGTTATAGCATAAATAATAAACCGAGTGACAATTCTAGAAATTACCAAGAGTGGCAATTTAAAGAGCCTTAAAAATACAAACAAGTAGTTTTAGAATAACTATTTCATAATTATCTAATATTATGTTATTAAAATAGATTTAAACTTCCATTTCTTAGTTTTATTATTTGCATTGGTTTAGAAAAATACAAACCAACAGTAATTACAACAGTAAAAGTATTTTTTAACTCAAATTGCAGTTTATAATTGAATTCATTTATTTTAAACTGTTATATTCTCAAGTCATTTTAAAATATAAATTTATCCTGTTGATGCTTAAAATTATGGAAATTGACAGAGGCTAATTCAATTCGAGAGGACTACACTCCACATTAGCTACACAGAATTTATTCAAAATCTGAAAAGCTAAAAGAACACAAAAGTCATTTAAAATCAAGTAAAAGAGGGTTTTGTTATGAAATGACGAGTTTTAAAATTCTAAGATGGTACAAACTTTTTTGTACTGTGAAAATCTTTGGCGTTTTCTGAGAGTTATGTTTTCAGATATTTTTTCTTCTTCGTGGCAAACGTTTTTTAGATCTCAAATGAAATTCAATGAAACTGTTTTATTTGTTTCTGGCTACGATTTGAACTAAAATCTAAAACTCTCTGCCTGTATATATTTATTTCAGCTTTTTAGGTAAACCAATCGATGAATGAAAAATCAAATCAGATTTTTTAAAAAATTCAGATTTCTTCACAAAGTTTAGAATATCCGCAAAACTTTTAAAATTATTAGAATCTTTTTAGTTCATAACACAGATAATCATTAGTATAACACTGTGCAAAGTTAGGTGGAAATATACTCAACCAGAACTTGTTATAAGAGGTTTGGCGTAAAAGTGCAAATTTTTCCACTAAAATTTTTGCTAAAATTGTATATTTTGAAAAGTCAATGATATTTTTTGGCTAAATTTCATTTCGATTCTTAGTTTTATAATTTATTTTAATTAAAAACATGAATGTTTCAAAATAAAATTTTGTGAAGCTTAAAAGTGCTTTGAAGTTAATTCACACATACTAAACTCAAATTGTGACATTTAACTCGATGCTCTTTCCGCATCCTTTACAACTGTTCCTGCTCCATTGTCTGCATAATTGCTCTAATGGAGGTCAAGTAACTGTCAAGTGATGTATAACCGATTTAATTGCACGTTGTCTGCACTAGCTTTCTTATTCCTCATGAGCAATACCTTGATTTCAACAGTGGCGCAGCACATTTTACGTCCAAGTAACATGTTAAGAAACTGAAATAAAATGTCTTTGATATAGGAATTAAGCAATAGTAATAAGCATTCAATTATACTGGATATATTTCCTAATACACCTACTAACTTTGTTTACAAATTAGACAAGAAAAATTGATAAAATAACCAGTAATATAAAAAAATTTAAATTCAAGTCCCTGCTTTAATAATTAATAGTTTAATAGTTTTAAGATATAATGAAAATGTACTGCGCACGTATAAGATGTAAAGCTAAAATATACAGAGTACTTCATGATCCCATGGGCCATCCATATACCCAAGAACCAAGTCTGTAATATTAATAGTTTTCAGGCTATAATGAAAACATGCGCATGCGCAAAAGATATAAACTAAAATATAGGGTGCTTCGATGATCCCTTGGGCATCCATATACCCAAGAACCAAGTCTGTAAATATTAATAGTTTTCGAGATATAATGAAACATTACTGCGCATGCATCACCCAAAATATAAGTGACAGACAGACACACAAGCTTATTAATATTGCATTGTCATCTAGTTCACAGGCTATGTTTAAAGTTTCCAAGTCTCCAGCTCATCAGGAAGTTAGTTTAAAATCGATTGCAAAATTTGAACAAGATATATAAATATAGGAGAGCAGACTAATCGTAGGAATTGAAAAAAAGCAGTACAAATTCCATTGCTTTTGCTTTGAACAACTATTAGCAACTACGTAAAAAC
>BGPR01039172.1:0-14408 GCA_013235015.1 Araneus ventricosus
GAGGTGTTAGAGTTAATCACTGATTCAGTGCATTAATCTGGAAGCTGCATGTCTTACTCAGCTCTTTACTACCCAGCGCGACTCCTATGTGTTTGGATGGGAGAGTTTATATCACCTTCGTATTCGAGTGCCTTATCCCTACGGGTTATATCTGATTGTTAATAAGAAACGGACGTGTTTAAAGTAGCTAGTTATATACGTGGCTTTTAGGATCAGTTTTTACAGTCGATGCATCAGACTTTCCATAGATTTAACCATAATTGACCTATTCATCTGACTTATTTCAGGAATGGTACGAAGCTGTATTTTCGAATTTCTAAGCGTAATTAACATTATAGAACTTATTTCATGTAGAATACAAATCATGCCTACATCATTGCCGACGTTTCGGATATGTGATTTTCTGTTTTTACTGAAAAATCTGGAAGAGAAGGCGATGTATTGTACCGTTTTGCGATATGCATGCAATTTAATAAAAAAATATTTCTTTATGTCTAAAAGTATCTGGATTTAGGTAAGCTTACTTAGATTACTTAATAATAGAAATATAAATTAAAAGGTAGAAAAATAAAAGTATAAAAAAGAAACAGAAGATTAAACAAAATACGATAACAATACACCTTTTTGCATGCTCAACGCAACAGCATCAAGTAATTGCATCAACAAAAAATTACAACAATTAGTATTTAAGACACATAAAATAGAATTTAGAATGTAAAAGAGATTATTCAAAATGGAAGGAATGAACGAGAATTCGAATGACAAACTTTTTCGAAGACCACTCGCCATTGGAGTTCGAAAATAGACAAAATTTTCTGTCAAGGGTAAGATTATAAATCAAAAGTATACCCTTTGTGGCCTGAATTCTGTCCAACCGCAAAACGAGAAACATTTTTGAAAAAATCAAGAGGCAAAAAATCCTTAATAAAAATCCAAAAGAAACTAGAGTTTGTAAAATAATTTACTCTCTTTGCCGAAATTATGATGAAAACAGGAGACGCCAGACGCGAGATGACAAAGGCAATAAAAAGTACTGGGAGCTAGCACCTAGCTCCGTCTATGAAGAAAAATTCCAACTACTTTATCAGAAGAAAAAGGCAGATATTTAGACAGTTACAACAAATAAAATTAAAATATGCAATTAATAAAGAAAAATTATAAACTTTCTATACCCATTTGAAAAAAAAACTATTAATATTAATGAAAGAATCTGGGAATCCGTTGTCTGTTAGAATATTCTTTAAATTATCTAAAGCTTTAAGAAAATTTGAATGGTTATTACAAATGCTATTTATTCTATTAATTTGAGAAAAAACAGAATTCTTTAAAATTTTATAATGAAGATTTGCATGAAAATTACATAGTGTAATAGCCTTAAATTTAAATTCATTTCTTTTATCGAATATACCAATAGAGACTCCTGAATTCTATTCCATTCTATATATTACAAAGAGTTTTAATTAATTTTTGACTAATTAATTTATAGTTAATATCTTTGTTAAACCTTGTTAATTATAACTGTTAGATTACTTAACAATTTGAAGCGAGACGAGAAATATTTTGTGGTGGAGATCATTAATTTTGATCGTGGTCAAATGACTCGATGGATACCTTCGGCGGCACCCTTCTACAAGATTCTACGTTATACGAGAGGGTTAAAATTTGATTTCCGAAGTCAGTTTTAACGGACACCAGACCCATATGCACTGTAGAGTTTCTGTAGAATCGGCTTTCCAACGTGGAACCTCCAGAGCAAATAACATTTATGGCAGTGGCGCAATTATAGGGTGGCAAGACAAGCAAAATGCCTGAGAACCATGGTCTTAGGGGGTCCCGACACACACTGTGACTGTCATAAAGATACATAGACAATGCTTAAGTCCTGCATTCCATAATTGACAAATGGGGCTCCACTGTAATCATTTTCTGGGGCCCAATACTGTTTTGTTACGACACTGATTGGAGGACTATTTAAAGAAGGAGAAATAAGAAAAGGAAAGAACGAAACTGGGAAAAGACTAAAAAATAAAAGGGGAATGAGAAAATACTTGAAACTAAGCTGAATATTGAAGCTTAACATGCTAGCTGCTACGACTCATATCTGAGATTCGAACAATCTATCTTATTAGATGACCCCTTCTCTGCAATCTCTTCAGTACAGTAGAGAAGGGTCATTTGATTAGATCGTAGATACAGGGGGCCGTATTTGATCGCCGTATGAATCGTATTTGACTCATACGGTGGTCAACGTGTTTAAAAAAGAACATTATGAAATCAAGAAACAAACATAAATAATTCAGATTCGTTTAATTCTAGTATTACATGATGATGAGTACTTCATATTTCACGATGAAAGCAATGATAAACGTACCAAACATAAGCTGGCATTTTTAAAACCAATTACTGGGGCGCCCATTAGGTTAGTCTATCGAGCATATGCCCGGACCCCGGGGAATAATGGGTCCCGCAGCTAGCTAAATTATGTAGATCAGAAACTGTTATGATATTACAGTCGGGCCTCTATTTAACGAAGTCACTAAATCCCGAAAAAAAGTTCGTTATGTGGAAAATTCGTTAAATAGAGATTCACCTTTTAAAATACTTTAATCTACACAAAACAGATCTTAAATTCATAAACACTAAATATTATTTTAAAAAGTAATACAATAATCACATCTTTATTTTGTAAATTAATATCTATTTGTTTTATATATCTTACCCATCAAAAAGAAATCTCCAAGGAAAACAAGAATAAAACAAAACATTGTCCGGGAATACACTGTATTTTCAATTTAAAAAAATAATTTTATATTAAAATTAATGAATTTTAGCATTTCATCATACGAGGGTTTGTTAATTTCTGCATCATGATCATTTCCATCTTCATTATCTTCGTCTTCATCGCAATTCATTGCTGTATTGTTTTTATTTTTTCACACTGTCCACTTCCAACTGCCTCATCCACATCTTCATAGACACATGCTTTTAAACGTTTTGAACAAGAACTCGATGGATCATAATTTTGTATCGTATCACGATTTTTTATTGTGGTTGATAAGCTGTTTGGAGGAATACCCAATTTTAAAGCAATATCCTTTTTCTTCGCGCCTTTATCCACCTCATGAAGAATTAATTATTTTTCTTTGATGCTCAAGCACTTTCGCTTTGACATTTTCCAGCTTCAAGGTCATTGATCACCATAAAATGTGTTAAAAGAAAGAATAAGTTTGGAATGTTTTGAGAAATAGGGGCAAAAAAATATTGGATCATAAGAAAAAGTTTGTTAAATAGACAATCAACTTCGCTATTTGGAGGTTATTTTACGAAGAAATTCTCAAAATGTTCTTGGTTCCAAGGAAAAGTTCGCAAAATAGAGAAATTCGTAAAATAGAGGTTCGTTAAATAGAGGTCCGACTGTATAAATCTAGCCAAATTTATTTCAGGTATTTCCAAGGCCACAAAACTTACTTACAATAAACTTAAATTTTAAAGGGAGAGTGTCAGTTACTCCGACGAGATGAGGAACTTGGTACCTGTAATCACACATTAACAAATTAATTTTTATATCTGAACAAGTGATTATGTTCAAAACGTTTCAGGAACCAGTTTACAGGGTAATATCCACTGAACATTTTGATTTATTACAACGGAATAAAAGAGGAAAATTATATCTAGCAGAAACGTTTAAACTTAGAATCAATTTGTAATGTTGTAAAAATCGATATCCTCTTACCCCGCCTTACTCAAATTTAATGTACGCAAATAAAACATATCTTAACTTTAGAGAAATTGCTATACAACTTTGTATATAAAACCAAGATGTTTCTTTTATTCAGGTCTCTCCATCAAATTCAAATATAACTCAGAAAAAAAAACTATCATACAGCGCTTATCCAAGTTTAGTAGACTGTTATATGTATTAACCCCTTAAGAGTCGCATTTTTTTGCTGTCTAATAAGATTATCCCTCCTGTTTTGGAAAAGGGGCTGCCGTTTTCATTCATTTAAGAAGGCATAGAATATTTGAGATGCTTATGGATTCTACGTAATTTTTGTGTCAAATTATAAAGCTAATTAATAATTAAACTTTAGTTTATAAGCCTAAAAATGCGATAATTCGATGTACGTCAATATGACGGGAGCGACCGTTAAGGGGTTAATAGTAGTATTCATCATTTTAAAGATCTATACCATATATGTGATATCCTATGTGGAAGTATACTCTATGCTCTAAAGGAGAAAGCTTTTGATTTATTCTTTAAAAAATTGATAATAAAGAAACATCTCTTCTTATCTGTAAAAACTGTACATGTAATGACTTAGAAATTTTCCCATCTTTAAAATAAATCCTTTTTCACGACAGTTAATTTTTAATTACCAATTACTTCTATTTCAATCTTATGATAAAAGCACTCCTACTTTAACTAGATTCGCAAGAGTCGCACTACTTCTCGAGCCTCAACTTCGGTACTATTCCCGTTTCGGTATTATAATAACTCGCCGCGTCTGTGTAACTTCCTCTTTTTTTAATCATGTAACGCACTAAGCAACTCACGCCGTTTTAGGCGTAATTCTTTACTCTTGACCATAGCTTTAATGTTCTCATAATCTTTTAAAAGTTAATCTATTATTGAGTACTCTATAACTAATTTAATTGTGCCCATTTTCGAAATGCAATAAATTGTTTTGGACTTTAACGACTACAATATTCTTCGACTGCCTCTACATCTACACTTCACTTAAAGAAATAATCTTATATACATATGTATTTTCTTTGAAAATGTTTTATTTCACGATATCATTCACTTAAATAAATTATTATCTGAATGTAACTCTATTGCATTTCGAGATTCTTAAGGGAAATTTATTTCGCCTTCGGTAGACAAAATAATTATTCGGATTCACAAAATTCGATATTTTCTTAAGATAGTTCATTAAAGCTTTTTCTACAGTATATCATGCAACTTTGTCATATACATTAAAATTTTACATTCCGTTTGCTTCAAGAAATCCTATTAATTTAGGCTGTAAATTTAGAAGCTGATTATATTTTCACTACTTCCGGATAATGGACGACCTGGAATTTTATACTACCCAACAAGAATTAACGCCTTATAATGAACTTCAATTCGGAAAATATTATTTCACGGCAATAATTAACTATAATCATTATGACAAATAGATGAAAGAAGAGCTAACTATTTTTATGAAATACTACATTCCTCTGACTTTATGATGTTTTGATAGGGAAACAATTTTACTTGCATTAGTTCTGACAGAGCGAAGTTCCTCAACACCTCTCTGTATGTCTTGTAAATCGAAATTCAGATTGAGAGCCACCGTCTTCTCCACATAATATATTGTGACAAAAATCGTTCTGTGGTTGTATGGTGTGAATAGTCCAACACGCAGGATAATGGAGAATGAAGGTTTATTCACAAATATATGCAGGAAAACAGGAAGCACAGGTAACAGGAAACAATAGATCTTGCACAGATTAGCAACGTAAACAGACAACAATTCACAGATAATAACAGTTCAGCACTTTGAAATTTAGCAACACGAACAGTCAGCAAATTACTGATAACGACAATAACAGCAATTTCAATAGCGCTCAGCTCACCAGCTTTCTAGCTCGCACTGCAGACGAAACTCCAAAGTCGTTCCAGTCGATCAACACACTCCTCTCTGATCCAAGCGCGGCCTTTAAATACTCTCCCCGACAGGCCGTGACGTCACATGGAGTTTTCTTGTACATTCAAGCGTATTTTTTCCCCTAATAGAGATATCGAGAAAAGGGTCGCATTTTCTGGAATCATCGATTTGTCGCCAAGGTCGCCAATATCGCGAAATTTGTCGCCAATTCACCAAAAGGGTCTCCAAATCCATCCCATACATACTCCTGTAAAACTCTCTTCACAAACATAAGACTAGTCAGGCAGGAAAGCGACATTTGCATTTTTTCAACAATATTCTACTATTTAGCCCTGCATCATATTGAAATGTAAATTTTAAATCCCACCGCGTATCGGGCTCTGCTGGCAAATTCCGATCTTTCTCTTCACCTTCTTGTATATCTGTCTCTCATCAAGTCTGCCTTGACCCTTGACCTAACGACGGTACTTTAAAGAACAGCTTTAATCACGTTCATATCTCCGCAATATAGTAGTTTTTCCTCACAGTATTTACAAGAACACGGAGAATGGAGTTCCAATAACAAGTAGTAAATGGCAGCTGAAGGCAAAATTTAATTTTTAAAAATTATTAATTAATTAAGTAATTTTAATTAATTAAAAAAGTGTTTCTCTCATTCCCAGCGTTATTCTACATAAAAAAATTATCTAATGATTAAAAAACAAATTAAAAAAAAGTTGCTAATAAGTCAATTCGGTAAATAAGGGGCTAATTTACCGAAACATGAAGCATTAAGCATGAAATTCCTTGCCGTGCAGGTCTGGGAGGGGTTCTTTCACATTAACCGTAGTGGTGAGTAATACGAAGTCATAAGGGGTGTTGGGCAGTGGCGGCTCGTCAGCTCAGAAACAAGCAGTGCTGCAAAAGTTTTATAGACCTAAGTTGTAGGAAATTTTGTGCTGATTATTTTGGTATATAATGATGATATACTAAAAATTGATAGTTTTTTGAGTTATAAGCAAAAAACTGGAGAAACAAATTTGTTATGTTTTTTGGCTATAACTAAAATTCCAACAAAAATTATTGGTGGCAAATCTCAGAATCGTAAACAGCACCCGAAAAAACACAAAGAAGCAAAAAATTACAACTCCTTCAGAATTGTATTTAAAAAAAAATCGACAGTCTCTGCGAAACGGCTGCTGGAATTGAGGGGCGTAGACTTACTTACCTTACTCAACTGTAACTAAAGTAGTTCTATGTGACTATTAACTCTATAGTGACTATTACTCTAGTGTTACTCTATCTATGTAAAATTCTTCGCGATTTTCACCAACTTTGCAACTCGACTGTGACTAAACCGTAATTACAAATTCTAAAATTATTTTTGCAATCTTCAATGTCTAAGTTTCTCTGTTAAATGAAACTACAACCAAATCTTTATGTTATTTGGTTGCTGAGCTATAAGCGTTTAACTTTAGCACGCAATTCGAAGTAATTCAACAAATCTTGAGTAATATTTCGTGTGAACGTAAGATCGATTAATGTATTTTCAAATGAACTTGGATAGTCTGCGTGCGCGCGCATCGGCCGCTGTGACGTCATAAAAACGTTTAGTGATTTTCACCAACTTTGCAGCTCGACTGTGACTAAACCGTAATTCCAAATTCTAAATTTCTTTTTGAAATCTTCAATCTCAACCGTTCTCTGTTAAATCAAACTAAAACAAACTCTCGATGTTATTTGGTTACGAAGCTATAAGCGTTTAAAAATACCACGAAAAGTGTCATAATTTTGTCCTTCCCCGACACACCATTAGACCACTATGGAGAAACGTAAGTCTACGTCAAAAACAAATGACTGAACTACTGAGACAAAGCTAAAAAGAGCCAAATGAGGAAGTTCCGTCAAGCGAGATCTGGGGAAAATGCTGCTCAAATGAATGTAATTTCAAGCGGAAAAAGGGTTGCTTTTCTCCCGCTTCGGGTTGCTCTTTGCGTTAATATCGGATCTGTAGGAGAGGCAAAACTTGATGCAGTTCTGGTCTCTCTCTTAATTCTTGATTGATTTTCCGTCTTCTTTTTACATTTTTTATTACTTTTTTGCCATTTTCGTTGATCACTGAATTCTCAAAGTGGAAAAGTAAGCCAATTAAAATAAAAACGAAAATATAATCTTTTAAAATAATTTCAGGGGGGACTGCACCTTTGCAACTCTTATGGACGAGCCACTACTGGGTGTTGGAGTTAATCATTGATAAAAGGTGTTAACTGGAAACTGCATGCAGCATTGTGCTACCGTTTCGAAGAGGGGGTTTGTAACTGCTTCGTATCCGAATACTTTATCACTCTGGGTCATATCTGTTAGTTAATACGAAACGGATGTTTTCGGTACAGGTGGTTATTTATATGTTTTTCTTTTTAGGATAGGTTCTAATAGTAGATGCATCAAAATTTCCACCAGTGAAAGCATAGTTGAGGTTCTGAATTGACTGTTCTATGAATATTATAAATTTGTATGTTCAAGTTTCTTTTAGTTCTGATATGGTTATTCGTAACGAAGATCTCTAAAGTAGAATGTTTTTGGTTTATTTTTTATTACGACTGATATTAAAGAATTTTTCCCTTCTCATTCGTAAGAATAATGAATGCATAATTTTATTTGATATCTATCTGATATACCCTGCGTTGCTCGGGATAAATATAATTTCAAGTCTAATTGTAACACTTTAAACTTACAGTTTTTCGCTGCAGCGTCTTTTGTTGATTTTCGTTCGCCCTCTCCCGTGTCGTCGTCTGACCCCTCGGTCAGGCACCAAACTCCACACTTCCTTTTGTCTCTGTACTTTGAACCACCTGGACTCACCTTTGGGATTCCAATGTTCCGCCCCCATAATTGCTACTGCGACAAAAAAAGTTCCTTCCTTTCACATTTTTTTGTATTACCATGACCCAAAGCACCACTCTCTTTTTTCTGGTGTTTGTATGTCTAAACCAGAAAAATACCGCTTAGTGTTCTTTCTCTTTCTCCTTAGGTCCTCTGCCTTCTGTTGGAATTGTATTCAGTAAACTTGAGTGACTTTAACGCTCATTAGGATCATCTAAAAATTTGTGAAAATTAAACAAAGCATCGCATAGAGAGAGTAATTTAACCAACGTCATTGGATTGCTGTGAGTCCATGTTACGAAATCAAACCGAAGCAAAAACTCTGCCTTTCTCTAAATGTCCTAAGAAATCAATATATTTATCATAACTTGAGCAGTTGCAAAAATACGTGAGTGAAGGATTTGACGCGGCAATATAGTTGTTTTGAATTTAATTACAAAATAGGAAGCACTGTTAGAAATTGTTCTTAAGATTAAATTTGAAATTAAGAATAAAGAAAAAAATTATGCGACGATTAAATTGATGACAATTAAAGACAACTATTGGATTTTTAAGGTGGTATATAAATAATTTTTGTGGGATAATTATTTTAGAAGTTATTTGTGGGAAAACTGAGGAAAAACGCCGAAGTTTGTATTAATTTTTGTTATTCAATTAAATACCCTAAGAAGTAATCAATTTTGAAAAGTTGAAAATGGAAGACTTGACATAGAAATGGAACCCAGAATGGCACGTGTGAATCTAA
Organism: Araneus ventricosus; assembly: GCA_013235015.1. Taxonomy (NCBI): domain Eukaryota; kingdom Metazoa; phylum Arthropoda; class Arachnida; order Araneae; family Araneidae; genus Araneus; species Araneus ventricosus. The sequence goes on from BGPR01039172.1 coordinate 9,262, forward strand.
TGACGCCGTTGTTTCACTGTTTCGGAGGTTATTTTTGTGACAGATAGAGGAACATAGACACGTGTATTTCGTGCTTTCTATATATGTCTGTCACTTAAATAAATTATTAGTAGAATTCCATTGCGTAATACTTCGATAACACAAGTAAAATTATTTGTTCATTGGGAGATTTAAGTTAAATAAATAAAAATTTGTGTTGTGCAGTTAAATCATGAAATTTTATGAACCGCATTAACATTTTAGTCTGTTTTCTTTTAAAATCCCATAAACTTAGAAACTTATTTATATTTCCATCACTTACTGTGGACAGACAGAATTAACGCCTTATAATAAATAACAATGTGGAGAATACTATTTTACGTTAAGAAGTAACTGTAAACATTATGAATATTGGATGTAGGAGGAGATAACTACTTTAATGAAGTGCTACTTGGTTGTTAAGACGATGCTTTGTTAACGAAACAATTTTACTTGCTCAGTTTCTGAAAAAGGCAGCATACTTCAGATTATCTACACTCGTGAATCGAACTAGCCGCAACCTTCTCAAAATAATTTATTTCGCTATCTGACTCTACATCATATTGAAATGTAAATTTTAAATCCCACCGCGCATCGGGCTCTTCTGGAAAATTCAGATCTTTCCTGTCACCTTCTTGTACATCTATCTCTCATCATGACTGGTTTAATTTAAACATGCAATTCCTTACCGGGGTGGTCCAGGTGGAATTCTGTCTCATTAACCGAAGCGCCGAGCAGGACGTGTGAAATTCCCAGATAATACGACGACCTAAGAGGTGTTGGAGTTAATCACTGATACAGCGCATTAATCTGGAAGCTGCTCGTCTTACTCAGCACTGAACTACCAAGGATGACTCTGGTCTGTTTCGATGGGGGAGTTTATACCTGCTTCCTAGCCGAATACTTTATCACTCCGGGTCATATCTGATAGTTAATACGAAACGGATGTGTTTCATCTAGGTAGTTATATGCGAGGCTTTTAGGATAGGTCCTAACAGTCGATGCATCAACATTTCCATCGATTTAACCATAGTTGAGATACACATCTGATTTAATCCCTGAAGGGTACAAAACAGTATTTTCGAATTATTTGACTGTAATGCGATAATTTGTAACGTAGCATATGTTTTAAATGGAGAAAACTGGACTGCTCTCTTGCGTGTCTGGTTGTTATGAACTAATCTAACGTTAAGAGATATCCAGCAGGTTTGATAGCAGGTTTGCGGGATAGTTTTTGATATCTTTAATATCAAAAACTTCAAGATGATTATGATGCAGTGATCTTCGCAACTTATATGAGACAAGAAACCAAATTCGGAATAAACGCCTTGCTTCTTTATTCATGGAGGAAGGTGTAATTTAGATATATAACATCGGATTTTAAGATTTCCATTTTTAAATTGCAGTGGACGCCGCTTGTAGTGATCACTTTGGGTCAAAGCTAAAATTATAAGTAAATCCAAAATACTTCAAAAATAATACAAACATATTGGTAGGTATAAAAGGATATCAGAAGAAAAACAGACAGCACAACATTATTGGCATCAACTCATAAGTTTTAATCAGAAAAAGAAAATCGATACAATATGCAGAATTGAAAAATATCCATCATTACTTTTTAAGCATTATCAAAAAGTAATCAAGAATAGCCTTTTTTAGTATTAGTTTTAGTTTTCAAACATTCGTTGGATAAATAGGCCAAATCCATAACGCTCCTCAAAGAATTCAGGACAATATTGGACTGATCATCGTGAAGTTCGAAGGGCTTACAGAGTTTCTTGAGCTGATGGTGGTTTCTCTTCTGACCCCTCTTCATCGTCATTGTTCTCATGTTTTGTGGCGTTATCTCATCTAAACCGACCACTAAGCGAATTGTTGATCACTAGAACGGAGGCTTTTCTATGTGTTTAGATACGGGAGATCCGTTCCACGCTGTTTTCATCATTACCTGCCGACTGATCGTTACATCCGTGATCACTACAAGCGGCGACTACTGTATGTAGAAAATGTTGTTTAAATGTTGCATAAAAATAAATTATTTCAAAGTTGAAACTCTTATGTTTACTTAGGTTTTAATATTTTAGAAATTGAGAGAGTATTTTAATTAAATCAGTGGGAAAGGCTATTGAATTATATTGAGGGATTTATTGACTGAATTAACTATATTCTTTTGTATGCAACTAAACGAATGAATGGGGTTGAAGTAATTTTTAATTTCAAAGATACGAAGAATTAGTTATATCTAATTTGTATCCCGCGGAAATTCTGGCCTTACAAACTAAATAACAAATCAAGATATTTTGAGTCAAAACAAAATGTTGTGTTAAATACCAATATGAATTAAATTCTTTCAGAATATCAGACTTTTAATAGGAAAATTTATTAGCGGGTTGCGCTTATAAACCAGTATAATTATTCTTTCCGACATCATTCTTAAAATTCATTTAAGATAAATATTTCATGTTCTTAAGAATTGGTCATTTCTATTCAACCTTTGAACAATCCTTTTGAATTTCATAAATTATAGATAATACGTGTGAAACGCATGAAATTTAATGCTTCTTTCTACCTACTAAATTTATCCATTTTATGAATAAATGAAGAGTATTCATTTCATGCCTTTTAATTGAAAATTCCTTATCGTAGAATCTTCGCTAGTCGTTAAAATTTTTAACGAGTACGCTGCACTGACAGACGAAGCATAGAAATTCTAAATATTTACTTTGATAAACAATTATAATCACTGTTATTTGTAATATTACTAAACATTAATTCATTTTATGTGGGTTAAGTTATATATTTTTGACATTATTTCGACGCAAAATTATCTTTGTCGAGGTAATGTTAGTTGAAACAAGACTACATTAGTATTTGTTCAATACTGGAGGGACCTTCTGGAATAAAATAAATCTAAAATATTTAGTTATATTTGATAATATTGAACAAACTCACAAGCATATTTGAATATTTTAATTGAGTTGCTTTCACGAAATCTCCCTAGAAAACAAATTCTTAACAAATGTTGATAAATATATTTAGTATTAAAATAGATGGTGAAATGTGAATTTTATGTTGGTATATTATTCAGCGACAACACAGGATAAATTAGTATAGTCACAATATATTTATTTGAATCGTATTTAATGATAATTTATCAAAGATTCTGCTCCATTAAATCAAAAATTAACATCTGTCTTATCATATGTGAAAAGGGTTTCAGTAATGGATGGAACGAGAATGTGAATCTGGTATGAAAGCCATATCAGAATATATGGCAAAACAAATGCAATTATTTTAAATATTAAATAGAAGGATATGTTCGAGGGAAAAAACAGCATAGCGGTAAATTAAAGTTGTACTCTAATTATTGAAGCGGTAAAACTGATCACGACCTTCTCGCTTGCATTCAAGGTGAATTAAATAAAGAAAATAAATAAACTTTCATAAATACGTTTTTAAAGAGTAAGAAGAAGCTAGATTTTATTAGTGAAAAGTAGATAATTTTTTAATCAGAAATCTGGGGATCAGAACGAAAACGCAAAAGCGTGAAGCGGTGATAGAAATGCTAAAATAAATTGGAATTTTAATAACATCTTAATTTATTTTAAATTTTTAATGATTGTTAAGGAATTTTCTTCGTTACAATATTTATTGTGGCTTAATTTCCACATCGTATGGTTTTCAGCGCCTCATTATTTTACATTTTTGTTTATATCCCCAGATTTTGGAAAAAAAGTTTTCTTACTATTACTCGAATAAAACCATGTTTTCAAAAACTTTCTTATTTTATTTTTTCACTCCCCTAGTAGGACAAAGATTTTTTACAATATTGTGCAATATTGAACAATATTCGCAATATTGTATAATATTGCACAATATCATATAATATTGTATAATATAGAACAATATTATACAATATCGTGCAACATTTATAATTCATTATTTAAAATATTATGGGAACTTGTTGTCTATTTTTCTCAAATTTACTACCGGGTGGTACCATTCACATAGAATAAAATTTATTTAATATTAATTTGTCAATTGATATTAAGTTCCGAAAGTAATGAACTAGTGTATTATCATCGAGAAGATGCGAGTACAGAAAAATCTCAAAATTCTAGCACATTAGGGAAGTGAATGAAATATTGATTACAAAATTCCATCTTTACAAGCACGAAACAAATTTAAAGCACATTTTTATTATTCACTAAAAAGTAAAAATTTTTTCATTTGAATAATGTTCGACTTTTTTATCCTTAATTTATAATTCATTATTAATATTACGAAATTATGAAATCAATATTTCATCAAATTCATCACCAGATGGCACTACGCATATGGAATCAAACTTTAATTATACTAATGAAATATATAGCACGACTTGAAATTCAGTTCGGGATCAGTCTTGGTATATTTATAATGTACCTTTAGGGAGTTCACCCATTAATATATGAAAACGCAATACCCAGCCACTTCCGAAAAAAAAGCTGTCAAACTTTCGGTACAACTTATCTAGAAGAGGTTCTTGTTCCTTGGACATAGTGTACCTTGGATCAGTAACCCCTATCTGAATATGTTCTGTTATTTGGTAGCGAACAGTTGAACTATCTCAAGCAACACTCACTAGTACTTAGTAGATACCTGTTGTCGTTTACCATTCAGGTCTTGTTTATAAGTACAGCTGTGATATTGTTATTTCAATGTTTTGTTTGCTTTTTGTTTTAGACCCACACCGATCAGCTTACCCAAGCGAGTGTAAGGCCTACAACGGTCGACGGGGAGGAAATAAGTTAAATATATTTTACACGCTATGCCCTGAACAGGGGCAGTGAATTAAAACAGATTGAGTTATGAAACACAGTTGTTCATCCACACAAATGGGGAGAAAGACTAGTCACAAATGTTCTTTATTATTATTACTCTTATGTTATTTCACTGTAAGAAGTAAAATGTTAGAAAAATTATATTTCTTTATTTGAAAACTTCAAGAATTGTTTAAAGATTTGCAGTATAATTTAACAAGTAAAATTACACGTTGTTTGTAAATTCGAACATAACCTCTAAAGATTACCACATGTTAGAACTGTTAACTGTCACCTCTTATACCATAGATCACTGATACGAGATAC
>BGPR01039174.1:0-14406 GCA_013235015.1 Araneus ventricosus
TTATGAAACGGCAATTAGATCTGCATTCCAATTTATCATAATGCGTGTGAAAATAAAGGAAATGATTATACTCATTTTCAATTTTTTGCTTCTTTATCTCTTACCTACGTTTTCTCTACGAATAAAAAATAAGAATAAATACAATTTTCTAACAAAACAATGATGTTTTGTGATCTATTAAAGTGTAATTATTTTTTAGCCACGCTGTAGGAAGATATCTTCATTGAAACCGGGCATTGACCGTGTTACGTTCTTTAACTTTTTCTTTTCTTCCTTCTCATGCATTGAACGAGGAAATAAAGTTATTAGGCATCTCTTATGATGCTTGTTCTAATTTAATTGTGCCAAAATCCAACTCCTAATTGTATGCAGATTGAATTATTGTTCCTTCGTGATAAATTATTAAGCAACCTCGCACCGTTTGGCGAAAAAAATGCAAAGTAGAAAACCAGACAAAAGTTCTTCTTATCAAATTACAGGTTTCAGAGTCACCATATTTGTTTGTAAACATTCCAAGATCATAGAAAAGGTAGGAGTGGTAGTTATTATTATTTTTTCCTTTGCATCTGCATTAAATAATCGTTAGCAGAAGATTTCGAAGTTTAAATGGCTTGCGATAGCGTATATTTTTATTTTTTTCTTTTTATGATATTCCATTTCTTTTATTTCTGTGAAGCTCTTCATGAGCTGAAGACTTTTAATTTCCTTCTGAAAACATAATAAACGGCTAAGTTATGGCTTAAACTGAGTTCGTTTTTTATTATCTGGGAAATGGTATTGATTTCGTGCGACTTTTGCGTGACTCATAACAATGAACACTGTAATTGCTACGTCGATGAAAGAACGCCACTCATTTTTTAAAGGAAAAAGAATTCTAGCACACAAATTTATTTCTGGAATGACTTCAATTATAGGATTATAAGTGAGATATATAACAGGAACTATATTTATAAGAAGTGAATTATGTAAAGTATCCTTATATGACTAAAGTACAGTGAATAATTGCGTTTTGCTAATGTGCCGGCAATTAAGATCAGAATTGAAGGTTGGGGTTGTAAAATATTTGATGAAATCAGTTCGCTTTTTTCAGTCATGTTAGTCACCAACTCTTTTTCTGATTGGCTTGAGCTTGTTTGTGTGTTATGAAAGGCAAATTAACATGTAACTTTTTTCATAAGATATGTTTTTCGATACGATAATAAAAAATGCGGGAAAGAAGAAAAAAAGAATGTTTGAAGCTTGCATTATCTTATTTGCAGAACAGACAGAGTAGGAAAAATGAAAACATATTTCCTGTAACTCGGTGTTCTCCAACCGGTGGAGCATCAAGAGAAGAGTGTCCTCATTCAACCCAAAAAATTTCCTAGTACCCGTATAACTAAAAAAAAATATTTAAAAAAATCAACTGATTTTCACGAAATATAATTCAAACTAAAAATTCAATATATTTATAATAAAACAGTTAATATCTGAAATTGGAACATGAATTTTTGGTATATGAAATTATTGGTTTATTCTGGTATATCGTAGGTCATTTTTATAAATTCCTTTGAATTAATTTAAAACTATGAGCAATGGCGGCTCGTGCTAAATCACCGTGGGGGGCTGTAACGTAAAGTTCTACACTGCATACTAATGATTTCTGTACAGCTAATTTAGGATCTTTTTAATTAATTTTCAGTAGTTTATTACTCAGTTAATAAAAAATTATTATTAGATTTTTTACTTCAAATTTTTTAATAAAGAAATTTTAATTTAGAAACTACTATTTTTTTAAGTAACACAATAATTAAAAATTTCTTAAATGATTTTTCACAGTTATTTTTGCTAAATCTCTTATTCTCATTTATAAGGATTGAGAGATTCGACTGAACGTGAAAAAAATTTATTGAAAGCTGTTAGTTGAAATAAATATATATGTGTACTAAAAACTACTTGAAATGGTTCTTCTGGTTTTATTTCGAGGGAAATGAACAATAACGTTTTTCACAGCATTGGTACGATCAAATGACATGAAAACGCTAACAGACAGACAAACAAACAGAATTTATTTGGAGGGTTTCGCTCAAAATTTACTAGATTCACAAATTTGATGTTGAGATCTCATTCCACGTTTCATTCCTCTAGCTGTTTCCGTTTACGAATTATAATGTTCATATGCAACAGGGAAAAATCATTCAAATTTATCTACAATAATTTTTAAACTAATTTTTTGAAGTTATCATTACTTATTACTTCATTTTCCTTTATGATTCATTTTGAAAGTCATTTATTTTCAAATTTTATCTCATGAAACATTCTTCCGCAGTGAAAAAAAATATTTAAAACGATTCCCTATCTGGCGGGATAGGGAGTCGTTATTCCCTATCTCGCAGGTGCTACTCCGAAAACAGTTCCCAGCTAGGTTAAATACCCACTGGGAAAAAAGGAAGATCGGAATTGCAAAGCAACTGCGCATGCTCAAGAAATCGGAACTGGGACAAAGGGACTTTCCAGTTTTCGAAGAGGGAAAAGCTTTCTGACAAGACAGCGGATAGGGAAAATTCTCTGAAGTAACCTTGGTTTTATCCAGCTTTTCGGTGCAGCTGAAAGCATCAAAAGTTGATTTTATTGATAGATTTGGTATTACAAGCAAAACTAACTAAACAAATAATTTAATTCATGCACTGAAAAAAAGTGGAGGTGCTGCAATCCGGCCGCCCCTGAATATGAGATTAATTCTCGAAATGGTATTTAATAGGCTAGAAAAGTTAATAGATTTAATAAAACGTTTTTAAAAAAGCACTTTTATTAGAGTACAGAAAAGTAGAGTTTTTTTTGTTTTATTTACTTTCTACCTTTCGTCTTTAATCTATAATTCATTATAACAAATATTATGGAATCTGAAAAAAATTTTCTGCCAAATTCACTACCAATTGGCGCCACTTGTATGAAATCAAAATTTTATTTATTTATTCGATTAACTGATAATTAAGTTCTGAAAATATTAAAATAGCGCAATGCCATTGAGAATACCTGTTTGTGCAAAATTTCAAAAAAGGAAATAAGTGAAAATCGATTACAAAATCCCATCTGTACAAATATGAAACAAGTCAAATTCCATAAAAGTGTTTAAGAAACGATGGAAGTTGGTTGCTTAAAATATAAAGCTCCGAAAGTGCACAATTTTTAAATTATCGGGTTTTGTTTTTTTTATCAGTTCAGTAATTTGACTTGTAATTCCATTTTCATCCATAACTTCGATTTTAATACTTTATATTATTGTCATTTATTTTACAACCCACCCCGGCCCAAACTACCCAAAAAGGTGTAAAGACTTCCACAGGCCGGAGGGGAAACATATTATTCTTATTTAATACTTTATACCTACTTAGATGAGTATGCATTGACTTTTGCATTTCTAGGCTCATAGAGAGTCAACCCTGTCATGCCAGTTGGCTCACCAGGGTTTGTAAAAGACCGGCGCCACGACAGCAGTTGGGAACTAAGGTCGTAATCCTAGTTGGTCTCATCGTCCGCGGCGCGACCCCTCCCGCAGGAGGTACGTCCTGTCATCGGAGTGGATGTAACTCGACCCCACACCATTACTATACCCACCAGGGAAGAGAGAACCCGCTTACTTATCCGGCCGCTTCTATAAAGAATTGTAATATTTTGAAAGAAATGAAATTTTATTTGGGATTTATATCGCTACTGAAAAAAAAAAGATATTTCCAATGTGTGCAATAGCAAAATAAGAGCTAATGTTTGGCATTTATAATTAATGAAATAAGTTGTTTCTTCTATTTCAAAGTATATAATTCTCTACAGGGATTTATTCCTAAAAATTAAAGCAGAGTTACATCCACATAATACATCTTTTAACGAAAATTCCATAAATATGACATAGAATCCTTTATTAATCGTGGTAATTTTGTAGTTCAAACATTTCCGAAAGAAAGACTCGGCTATCGAAACATCGTAGCTGCATCATAATGTGATAACAAACGTAAAAATCATTACAGTGTTAGGTTACATGGTTATTTACCTACAAAAACTTTGAGTTATAAATTTAACCCTATTAGCACAAGATGCTGTACAATATTGCTACGATATCCGCACGATACTGTGCGGTATTCAGAATATCGAATAACATCGTGAGGATATCGTACAATATCTTGTGCTAATAGGGAAGGCTTTTCCTTACAGATTGCACAGAAGCTGTAGTAATATATATATATATATTTCTGCAGATTTCTCTTTGCTGCAGTCGTTAAATAAAAAGCAGGCCGAGTTATTGAGTAATTTTCATTAATTATGGGAGAGTGGCAGACATACGTACATCTTAGTTGGAGTTTTAAGTAAAACAGCGAACAGAAGATCCCTGCTTTTTCTCAGGTAGGGATTTAACAGATAGACAAGTGATCAAAGTGAAGGGAATATTGACTATTTTTAATAAATTACGTAAGCGTTTAAGGGAAAAGTCTGGCGGCAAGGAAATGCCGTCATGATTTTCTGTGGGCACGTGAAAGCGATTAAAATATTCTTTTAGTAATAAATATGCCAAAACGAGAGATTTAATATACCTCCAGCACGGGAAATAAAACGAAACTGGAGTTTAAGTAAAGTGACTTTGGAATACATTAAGACTTTAAAATATATAAAATTAGAATTTGAAATAAAATTAAGTGAGAGTCAATGATAATCTATTTGGAGTCTTATTCGCATTGCCAATATCCCCGACAGGGGTCCCGGACCCCCCACTAGCGCCACCCCTGGGGATGTTGGCAATGCGAATAAGACTCCAAATAGATTATTATTGACTCTTCGTTCGCTCGGTATTTATACCTTTTCCGGTAGGATGTGACGTCACATAGAAATCTCTCGAAGATACTCTATAAATCTGTTGTATTCTTTAATTTCCTTCCCATTTTTGTTTTCTTATTTTATTTTTGCTTTGTAAACCGCCAAAAATAGTGTTAAATCCGCACATATATTATTTTCGAAAATTAGTTTTTGAATAATATTAAAATTATGTGAGTTTTATTTCTTAATTATTGAATAATAAAAAAATATAAAATATTATTTGAACTTATTTGACAAATTAACTTCTTACAATGAGTTAATGTCAAGGTCAAGGTCCTTACGAATTAACTGACAAGTTAGTTTAAGAGGAAACATGATATTGTAAGTTTATTTTTATAGATATATTTTATTTTATATTTTAAGTTTATTTTTATAGCTGTATTTTATTTTATATTTTAAGTTTATTTTTTATATCTGTATTTTATTTTATATTTTAAGTTTATTTTTTATAGCTGTATTTTATTTTTTATTTTAAGTTTATTTTTATAGCTGTATTTTATTTTATATTTTAAGTTTATTTTTTGTATCTGTATATTTTTATTCCTGGAACAGATGTTAGTTCCTGGGAGACTGCTCTACCACCACCCTGGGCCTCATGCAGCGCTGCTTTCACAACAAATGCTGCAGCGGTTCCGATGGGAGGAGTCCCAACCTTGCTCCCAGTGACAACCATATATTCCAGCACCTGAAAACAGTGGCGACTCGCACTAAATCACCGTGGGGTGCTTCAACGTAAAGTTCTACACTGCCTACTATTGATTTTTGCATATCTTACATGAGGATCTTTTTAACTAATTTTCAATAGTTTAATAATTAATTAATAAAAATTTATAATTAGATTTTTTTTATTTCAAATTATTTTTAGTCAAGAAATTTTAATTTAGAAATTACTAACTAACAATACATAAGAATTAATTTTTTAAATGATTTTTCAGTTATTTTTGCTACGTCTCTTACTCTCATTTATGAGGATTTAGAGAATCAACTGAACATGAAAAAAAATCATTGAAAGCTCTAAGTTAAAATAAATAAATAAATAAATATATATATATATAGGGATAAAGGTATTACTTATAGATATTGACAAAACTACTTAAAATAAAATCGCCTCTTCTGGTTTTATTTCGAGCGAAATTATAAATAACGTTTTCCACAATATTGGTATGACAATCAAATGACATGAAGACACTCACGATCAGGAAAAAAAACGGAATTTCCTTGATGTATATCGTTCAAAATTTGCTAGATTCACGAATTTGGTGATGAAATCCCATCCCACGTGTCATTCCTCTAGCTGTTTTTTTTATTATAATGTTCATACACACACGGACGGACAGACGTAATTTCTAAATTTTTTTCAGTGTAGGTGGGAGGAAGAGGGAGACCCCGAAAGCTCTAAAACGTGTCGATTTCTCAAAATCTAGAGGTCGAAAATTTTAGCAATCACAATGCTTTCTTTTTGTATATTACGAATTCGAGAACGAAAGAAAAAATGGTTAATTTATGGTATTATACCTACCTATAAGTGCCCTGTGGTGCTTTTCAATGTGAATGCACTTACTGAAGCTCTTTGAGAAAATATATTAATCCGAACCTCCTACATTTCATTCTGAGCGGCTAACACAGGCTCTATAGCCGTTGTATTTGATATTCTTTATAAATTTATGTTTCTTTAAGCTACTCTCTAAGGCCGAGCTTCTTTATGACCATGAATTTATCTCACAGAATAATATCGGGGTTGCTTAAATTTTACAATCCACTCCTTTTCGACTTATCCACATTTAGAAGTAAAATCTATTGAAAAAATTATATTGAATGAAAATAATGATTCACATTTATCTGCGATAATTTTTAAAGTAATTTTTTAATCTATCATTAATTATTTCTTCATTTTCCTTTATTATTCATTTTCGAAGTAATTTATTTTCAAATTTAATCTCGTGACACATTTTTCCGCAGTCAAAAAAAAAAAAAAAAAAAAACCCTTAAAACTATTCCCTGTTTCGCGGGATAGGGGAATCGTTATTCCGTATCTCGTGGTGCTAGCATGTGGACAGTTCTCTGCTTAGTTAAATGCCTACTGAGAAAAAATCATTACAAATGCGCATTCTCGAGTAGAAGCAATCGGTACAAAGGGATTTTATAGTCCCCGAAGGGGGAAAAGCTTTCTGAGAAGACAGCGGATAGGGAAAATTCCTGTGAAGTAACCTTGGTTTTTTTCCCAGCTTTTCTACTCAGCTGAAAGCGTCAAAATTTAGTTTTATTGATGGATTCGGATATTGCATGCAAAACTAAATAAATAAGTGATTAAATTTATGCACTGAAAAAAGATGGGGTGCTGCATTTCCGCAGCCCCTATACACGAGCCGCCCCTTCCTGAAAAGGTTCCTGATGAAGCGTGCTTCAATTCCAGTGATTCTTATAGCTGGTAGCTGAAAGAGTGTTCCATCTGTTTCAATAAATGTTACCAGGTAATTATGTTTTATGATTCTTTAAGCCCTCCGCGAAACTTACTTTCAGGATAAACTTTCCTTTTACGGAGATTAAAACTGTTCATATCGTCCAAATATCTGGTCAGAATTCAAAACTTTTCTCGCCATATTAAAGATAAAAATTTCCTCTTTTAGAGGAAATAAGAAACGTATGTCGACTCAAAAGTTTAACGTATTCTTTATGTATTTTTCAGAATTAATCTCTACCAGAATCGAGTTACGCCCCCCCCCCGGTCTGCCTGAGCATCCGGGGAAAGCTGAAAGATGGTCTTCGCGATGTTCATCGGAAACTGCGGATGGTGTCCTTGTAGCCATCACCGGCCACAGCCCAATCCCTCCCGTAGGAGGTACGATCCGTCATAGGAGTGATGGTAACTCATCCCTACACCACTATTGTACCCACTAGAGAAGCGAAAAACCGCTTACTTAACATCTCCATATTTGAGGTGTCCCCCGATGGGATAGAATAAATCTGTACATCAGAGGCAAACAGAGAGATCTTTACATTTCTACTTAACCCTTAAAATCCCGATGTTTTAAAAATTGAATTTAAAATGTTTTTTTTTTTACTTCCATTTCTTGAATAAAACATGGGGAAAAAACTTTAAAAATCCTATTTCGTTTTAAGTATGGTTTATGACTAAAAAAACAGTTTGTCACCAACTGACAGCACTGAGCTTTATTTCCGAAAAACATTTCCTTGATAAAAATCTATAATGCCAAATAAAGATGAATTTTAATTTATATTAATATGAATAAGAAATTTCCTTCAACATTGTAGAATAAAATATGGTATTCTCAAGTGTCCAAACGAAGCAAAAAAGATACGGTCTCAAGTGAAAAACAACCCTTTATTTTTATTTCTTTATCAGCACTCAGGCTGCCATCTATATGTTGCAAATAGATTTAATAAAGAAGACAAAATTGGGTGTGTTGCTGAAAGGCAACACTGGGCATTTAAGGGTTAAAATAGTTTGCCTCAGGATAAATGTGTACATCAGAGGCAAACTATCTTAAGTAACGAGAAACATTACATTTTACAGGAGAACCAAAAGATGCTTCAGAGCACAACGGGTATTGTATAGCAACGGATTCGGAAACCCTCCGCGCTTTTGGGCATGCGCCGGGCGGAGTTATTTTCATCAAAATACGGGGATAGTGAAGAATGGAAAGGTGGTGTTTACATTTTACTGAGAGTGATCTAACAAAGAACTATGGAAATGCGCTCATATGACTCATTGCCTGACATTCCGGTGTGAAAACGTCCAAAATGGTAGTCTCGGAATCCGTTGCTGAACAGTAATTTAGTTTTTGAGATAAATTATCTTTTGTTCTTTACGGCCTACAGCGACGACACCTAGCCAATCCGAAGATTCGCTCGGTTTAATGCAAATAGATAAAAACATCAAAATCGGCAAAATTGGACTCAAGATAGTTTATCATTGAGTTACAGAAATGTCGATTACACGATGTATTTGATAAAAGGATAATTTCCCAAGTCTAAAAAAAATTTGAAACTAAACTCTTTAAACTTCCCTAATCCAGAGAGATCAAGTAGAAGTAGCATAATGTTTTATTTAGCCAACTCTATTAAATTAGATTTATGTCTTAATTAATTATATGCCTTTCTAAGAGGGAGAGGCTAGGAAGTGAAGAAAAGTACCATCATCGTAATAGAAGTCAAGCCCGACCTCATTATTCGAGCTTTAACCCTTGCGCTGACTATTACCCGCAGCTTATCAGCTCCATCGTATCGTTTTTGTCAACCAGAAGTAATTACGCTTCGGTATAACAACTTTGTAGAAAACGATGTCTTTAACGACGACCTTAAGATAAAGATCTTCAATAAAGACCACACAAAGACGAGGTGGATTTCCAGCGGCTCATACTTAATTAACTATACTTTTTTGTATTGCAAAAACTAAGGATGTTTATTATTTCGTTTTACAAACACGCGTTTAAAAGTAAAATGTGATAAGTTTTAATTAAATTGTTTTATAAACACGACCAGAAAAAGAACAGAAGACTTCCAAGAAAATTGCAAATGATCATTCTTCAACCTTAATGTTTATCTTATCTGCACAGTGGAAGGAATTCGAATTCGTCACTGGTCCCTATTTCCTATTAAAACACTCAATGAAAAAGCAATAAAAAATCTCAATTAAAAATAAGTCTTTGAAAGTGTTAGATACGAATTGTACAGTTTAATTTGAAGTTCTATTGTACATTTGTTGCACTTAAAGTCTGTATACGATTTATTTATTAAAATCACTTATTTTTTAAATTACCAAAATTTTTAATTATAATAATCAAGACTTTATTTATCAATATTATTTACTGTTTATTTATTACGCATAATTTATTATAAGTGTTAAATATTAAAAATAAATCTTTAATTTCATGTTTAGTCTAAAAATTGTTTTCTCTTACTGTACCAATTTTTAAACCCAATGTTTTTTTATTAATTAGAATTTTTGGATAATTAGAATTAGCCAAGTTCTACTGTATAAGATGACTAGTAAAGATGTGCTACATGTTTTAGAGTAACGCCCTAAATCGGAACTTTTTTTGTAAAATCTGTAAATTAGCTTGTTTAAATTGAATTGAGGAAAGAAATAAAGGCTGAAAAGGTTTAATTTTTCCAGACAAAGATCGGAAAGTTTGCTTTCATTTCCTCTAGTTTGAGGCGCAAAGTCTTTCTCTGATCACTACATTTTTTGCTTTCATTTCCTCTAGTTTGAGGCGCAAAGTCTTTCTCTGATAACTACATTTTTTTGCGCAAAAAATTATTATATCTCGATAGATTCTTATTCTTGTAAACTATAAATATTGCTAGTACCAGATAATCGCACTGTGTTTTTCTTTTTTTAATAAAGTCGACGAATTTTTCAGAAAAGGGTTTCCATGTTGGCAATGGAGCCGATTTTTGTGTTGTGAAGGTATGATAAATGTCGTTATCGGGATGTGATCTTTTATATCACAAGAAGTTATTCAGTGAGAAAAAAAACATAGTTCCATTATTAAGCACTTCATAAATGATGTGAGCAAATTCCATGCATTTACCATGAAAAGGCACTGTAAATATGCTGAAAAGTTGCAAGGTGTTGAGCAGTGAGGTGGATATTCTTTTGAGAATATTCCTAAAAATCAATTGGAAAATGCAAACGAAACAGAGAAATTCAATAGCATTCGCGAATTCTCTAATAAAATCTATTTAATGTTTCAAAAATTCATGTAAGAAATTTCATCTATACTTATAAAAGGCAATGTTTCTGTGTGTATGTGTACACGCGCGATGTCCAGACGAATCTATCGCACTTATAGCCATGGAATTTGGCACACAGGTAGTCGTAATGGTGAATCAATGCATCTCGAAGCTCGAATTTTAAAATTTAATCTAGAAATTTTTTTATTTAATGTTTCGTGTTGTTTTGGTTAATTTTAGGCACGTTTACGGCTGTAGTATCTTTTCTAATCATCGTTGAAAAACAATCAACGCATCATCAGATAGAACAAAGAATTTTCCTTCTAATGAAGTTTGTTTTGAGTTTCTAATGTAATTTACTGAATTTTAAGAAATTTTTAAACAATAGTCACTTTTTACTAATATTTTTAATTTCTCGCATCCGACTTTCTAATGATGCTATCATTTTAATTTTTATAGGTAATAACTGGAACATTTGTGTTTTATTTAAAACACGAACTGTTAAAATATCTTCTATGGTTGAATTTTAATTAATTTTTTTCTGACGTGTTAAAATATTTTCGCTCCAATTTTTCCTCCGTGATTCTTCGTAACCAAGGTCGCCTTTTTTTTCCCAGCATGCATTTCGTCGAAACCACGTGACGTCATAAGTCCTTCGCTTTCAGAGATTTTGCAGTACGATCGTACCGCGTGTCGTCGCGTCGAAAGATCATGCTTTTAATTTGTTTGTTTTTATACTTTATGAAGGCTGATATCGTTAGTTACAGAAGACATGTTCATCCTGCGTGTACTTTCGCTGAAACTGAAAAAAAATGAAATATGACTTCAAGGAGCTATTTACATAATGTGGCTTCAAAGTTTAAACCTGAAGCTGAAGATTGTGGGCTTTTTTAAAAAAATTGTTGAAATTCATGATGTCACGGGCAACGCCGTGAAGGTACTGCTAGTAACTAATAAAAGAGTGTGTTATAACATTAATACATCGGACTTATTTTAATAATTTCGGACTTATTTTGATTAGCTTTCGGATTTCTTTAATTAACTTTCGGCCTTATTTTAATAATTTCAATTCAAACGATTTTGGAAAGCCCCTTATGGATAAAAAAGAAGACATGATTTAAAATTTTGCATCTATTAACCGGAGTTTCGATTATTCGAGGTGATCGCCGTCAAAGTCAGCTCAGATAATCGAAGTTTATCTGTACTTTGTTACTCAGTATGCTTTCGTAATTTTTCTAGTTAGTAAACGCATGCAGTCAAAGAAAAACAATGTGAAATACATAAAAGTGGGTACTTAAACAAATAATCAAATTTAAAATTCAGTAAAAGTGAGATGCAATTTTCGACAGGATCCATATTTTAAATATTTACGAGAAACTGCAATATTTTAAAA
The DNA here is from genome assembly GCA_013235015.1 of Araneus ventricosus. Lineage (NCBI taxonomy): Eukaryota > Metazoa > Arthropoda > Arachnida > Araneae > Araneidae > Araneus > Araneus ventricosus. The sequence goes on from BGPR01039174.1 coordinate 11,936, forward strand.
CATCTAAGAATTTTGGGTACAACACGTTGGCAAAGCAAAAGTTAATAAATACGAGGTTATTCAAGTTGTTGTTACATTTTTTTTTTGATTAACGAGTATTTTGATTGGTATTTTATGAAGTCCATATTTTAAACCAGCGGAAGTGGTCTCCCCTAAACTTTCTCGTATACTTCCCAAAAAGGTGACATTTTCTCTCTAACTAGGGTTGCCATACGTCCCGTATATACAGGACTGTCACCGTACTTCACAAATCAGTCCCGTATTACTATTTGTCCCGTTTTTGTCCCGTTTTCTTAATAAACTCTGCGTCATTATAATTTGCAAATGATTTGAGCCCAATTTTATAATTATGTGATAGAAGAAAATGATATAATTAAAATCATCAAATGATAAAAGAAAATCAAATGATAAAAGTAAAATCATCTTTAAAGTCTGAGGGTTTGATTAGCCTCGCATCTTTTTTATTATTCTACGTGTTCATTTTATAAGATTGCTAACACTTTATTGATTTTTTTTATCAGAGTAAAATAAGCTATTACGTACACACTTTTTTCATGTTTTATTTATTTGGCACATAAACGTCCCGTATCAATGCTTGGTAATTATGGTAACCTTCTCTCTCCTCACGTGGATAAAAATATTCAAACCTACTATAACCCAGAATGCATTGATTACCCATGAGTTTCCTTCAGCGCGCGCCAAGGTTACGCTCGCCAAGACGCAAATGCCTAGCGTCATAGTAAGAAAAATTGCATATGCAATTTGAGCGGGTTTTTTTAACCGATTGAAACGAAAATTGGACAAAGATCTACAATTAGGATTAGAAGACCACATACTAAATTTCATTTATCTGAGTAGTTGCGTTTAGGAGTTATGGTGTTCAGAAGCATGCGATTATACAGACCGACAGGCAGTCATCGTGTTGACGGATTTGGTTCAAAATTTAATACAAACCTACATTCCTGATGATAAAACTGTGTACTAAATTTTATCCAACTAGCTGTTTAACTTTTTGAGTTATTGTGTTCACATGAACACGAACAAACAGCCAAACAGACTTCCCTTGGACAGATTTTGTCCAAAATTTGTTAGAAACTTACAAATTGTGTGCAAAGACCACATACAAAATTTCATCTCTGTAGCTTTAATAGTTTCAGAGATTGTGTTCACAGACACACAGGCAGACAGACAATTCGAAAATTGTTTTTTTTCGAACTCAGGAAGGTCTAAAACGTGGAAATTCATCAAATCTCGAGTTCGAATTTTTTGACGATTAAAATACTTACTCTTCGTATACGAGAAAGTAGAAACTAAACATCATAAAAATGTATATATTATATATGAATTTTGTGTCATTTTACAATTCTTCTTGGAATATATTCATTATAAATATGCAATTATGCCATAAAATTAAGATTTAGTGGTGCGTCTGATTTTACGCAAGGAAGCATTTTTAAATTTTAAATTGCTATGCATTGAAACAATTCCTTTCGTTGTTTTGGGAGGTCTGATCTAAAATAGCATGCTATAAAGAAAACCTAAATCGAAATTAGTGAAAATATTTGCATGATATATTATTGACAATATATAGTTTCAATAAAGGTGAGAACTACTTTAAATAAATATTATTTTTTAAAGATTTAAATAAAAGAAACTATACATTTTATGAATGAATATATTCCAATAATTAATTACTTTAAAATTTTGTGTTAAATCTAAGAAATGGATGTGAAATTCTATAAAAAACTATCTGGAAAAATTCAAAAGAGAAAGAAATTTTGTGTTAAAAATTTACGATGCTTTATAGACTTCGATGCTCCTTAAACCACAAGTGGCGACCCTAAATAGGATCACATAGAAAAACAATATTATCACGAAAATTCTCAAGCAGGCATATTTTTTACCGGGTTCTTTTATATTTCTTAACAAAAATAAAGCAGAATTGTGATTTAAAAGATTTTACTAAAATTAATTAATTGTATTTGTGTACAGTTGGATAAATTTTTACTAACGGTTACTTAAAAAGCTTTATTCTCTTATTTATTTTCCAATTTTGAGAGATCCAATTTCTGACAGATTTTCTATTTTACATAGAATTTCTTATTACTGATGAATACTTAATATTTTACCTTTATTCTTATTTCCCAATTTTCAAAGGTGGACAAAATTTTTCTGACTAAATGTATATGTTACATTGAATTTCTTTTCATTAGTGATTACTCAATGCTTTATTTTCTTACATATTTTCCAATTCTATGATGCCGACAAATTTTTCGCACGGATTTTGCATTGATTTTCTTTTTTTTTTGTTTGATGATTACTTATTGCTTTATTTTCTTACTTATTTCCCAATTTTGAGAGGGCAACACAATTTTTCTCAGGGAATGTATATTTTACATTCAATTTTTTTTTATTGATGATTATTTAATGCTTTATTTTCTTACTTATTTCCCAATTTTGAGAGGGCAACA
>BGPR01039175.1:0-14406 GCA_013235015.1 Araneus ventricosus
AAATCAATTACAAAATTCCATCTTTACGAATGTGAAACAAATCAAATAAAATAAAAGTGTAAAATTTAATTAAATTATCGATTAACTGATAACTAAGTTATTTAATTATTTAAATAATGAATGGACATTTTTCAATATTTCAAAATTGTAGCACAACAAAGAAACATATAAAATCAATTACAAAATTCCATCTTTACGAATGTGAAACAAATCAAATAAAATAAAAGTGTAAAATTTAATTAAATTATCGATTAACTGATAACTAAGTTATTTAATTATTTAAATAATGAATGGACATTTTTCAATATTTCAAAATTGTAGCATAACAAAGAAACGTATAAAATCAATTACAAAATTCCATCTTTACAAATGTTAAACAAATCAAATGAAATAAAAGTGTAAAATTTAATTAAACTATCGATTAACCGATAACTAAGATCTGAAATTATTAAAATAATGAATTGGCATTTTTCAATATTTCAAAATTGTAGCACAACAGAGAAACGTATAAAATCAATTGAAGAAAAATCCATCTTTGCGAAAGTGAAACAAATCAAATGAAATGAAAGTGTAAAATAAAAAAGTTGTTAAGAAACACGCTTTTCTTAGTGAACTTTTAACTGTGAAATAATCCATTATTGTAATCATCGTGGAATCTAATTATCAATTTTTTCTCTAATTCTCTTCCAAATGGCACCTCTCGTTCGAAATTAAATCTTAATTAAAGTAAACCGATTAATTGATAATTAAATTCTAAAAATATTCCAATATTGCACTGTCATCATTATTAGACAATTATACAGGTTGGAAATCTCTGCTATATATGAATGGCAAGGAAGAATAGTTTTCACAATGTCAACATTTTGTTTCATCTCCATTATAATATCATGCTTGTATACGACTAATGTGACCATACGTCCCGTTTTGAACGGGACCGTCCCAGTTTTAGGTAGATTGTCCCGTTGTAGTTATAATTATCATTTGTTGCTCTCTTCTGTAGTGGGACATTTAGGCCCGAAGACAATCTCGGGAAGTTTAAAGGCGTCCCGAAGACAACTTCGGGACGCCTAAACGTCCCACTTCAGAAGAGAGCAACAAACGATAACTATTTCAGAAAGGCGCGAAAAAAAAAATAAATAATCCGACAGTAGCGCCTAATAGCGCGGCGATGACGGGGCATGCGCAATAGGTCTCACACATACATAAGTCTTTCAGAAGCCTGCTATCTCACACTTATTTCTAACTAGCCGCTTTCGGCGACCAGCTTGTTCGCCGGGAATATGATTTCAATTGAAACTTGTATCATTTTATATTCATGGTTCCTTTATCAACGTAATTTTAAACTTCAGATTGTGGTGGATATTTAACCCATGTTCTTTTAGTGGCCTTGCACCTCTTCTGTTCATTGTCTACATAAATATCCCTATTAGAGTCAAATAACTAACCAAGTCATGTGATATCATGTAACATCTAATTGCACGTTGTTGGTACGATTTATACTTTCTTATTCCTCTTGCAAAATATGCATTCGATTGCAACATTAAAATTTCTTGATAATTAAGAAATTCTAATTATCAAAATAAATTTTAAGAAATCTTGCCAAGAATTTCATTCTTATTTGAAATCAGCATCGCATATACTTAAATAAAAATTTGTTCTTCAGAAAAATGTAAGGTCATATAAATTATTTGTTTCACGTTTAGAATATTCTTGCCTGTTTTTTTTCATTTATAAATAAAAAAAGAAACATGCGTTTTCTTGAATATACGTACTATTACCTAAAAATTATTAGGTGTCCCGTTTTGAGCAGAAAAATAAATGACCACGTTATATATGACAAAAATAGCTGTTTGGTATTTCGAAGTCAGTTATTGCATTTATATCAGTTTGGTAATTTATAAGTTTGATCAAAAGTGTAATTTCAATTAGTGAACCTTGCTTATACGATTCTCAGTGCTTTCATTAAATTTAAGCATTCGTATTTATCAACAGCTTACTGAACGTCAGCTTAAATGTTTTTCAACAATTTAAACTATAAACAACCAAAATAGTTTAGAGCAACAGTCGAGCTACGAATGGGAGTCATAATGATCTAAGTCATATAGCTACCTGGTTTTAAAAAAACGAAATTAAACGAAGCACTGCTATTAATTATCTATTATATCTTCTTTAATTATGTTAATCAATGTTATGTTAATCTTCTTTAATTAATGCTATCAGCAGCTACTAAATAATGACTTCTGAGTAGGGATGGCGGTCATTGCAAAAAAAAACGGTTTTCGGTTAAACCGGTTTATTTAACCACCGGTCTAACCTGGCGGTTAAAACCGCTAAAAATAATCGGTTTTTGAAAAAAAAACACCCGGTTTTCGGTTATTTTTTTTAAAAAACAACGATTGTGGCCAGAATTTTTTATTAATAATGATATACAATAAGTAAGTATTAATACAATAATTAATTAATGTAATAAGTAATGATTATAAATAAATAATTAATACATTATGCAATAATGATAAATGAGTAATTATTGTAATAAGTAAGTATTATAGACAAAATTTTTATTAACATTGTTTTCGCAAGAAATTAATTCATTGTCTAATATTTATCATCTAATTTGCTCATAAAAACTCTTTCAGTAATGTGTTGACCGTGAGTCGACACCTCTCGTCGGAAACAACATCATTCAACGTAGATACTAATCTTTCGGAAGCCACAGAACTTCCGACTAAAGATAAATATTTTTTGGCTACAAAAAAAAACCGTTTGCAGGCAAAATTTTTTATTAGTATTGTTTTTGCAGGAAATCAATCCATTGGCCAATATTTATCTCTTCATAAAGACTCTTTCAGTAATCCACCAATTAACAGACTTATCGAGAAAGTGGTTGCCGATGATTGGCCTAAGATGATGAAATTCAAACCTTTATAACTTGATAAATTTTAGTCTAGTCGAACCTTAAATCGGGCCTCTCTTCCGACCCAGTTTTTTCCGTGTTTTCTGGATTTAAAAAAATAACCGGTTTAAACCGGGGCAAAAAAATAACCGAAAAAAAACCGGGTTAACTGAAACAAAAAAAAAATGGTTTTCGGTTTAAACCTGTAGATTTTTCCCATCCATAATCCTGAGTTCTTGACTTACGTCACTACGACTTTGCCTCGCATAATTTATGTTATGCTAATTTATATTACGCGCCTGTCGTTCTTGTAAAGTGCATAATCATTTCAATAGTTTAAGTAAAGTTTAGAGCTCATTACCACTTTTAAGGCCTTTTGTTAGATTCGATATAAATAACTTAATTATACGAACTGGAACGAAACGACTGTTAATGAGAGTAAATCTTGCGAATTGAGACAGGATAGTTAAGAAAAACAGGTTTCATCTAAGGTTTTCTTAGGTTGTTTGCAGTGAGTTTTGTTGTTATGTCTGAATTAACGTTCGAAAATATTACTATGCCCTAAAGGGTATTTAAATCTATACTTATAAAAGGCAATGTTTGTGTGTGCGTGTCTGCGTGCGATGTCCAGACGAATCTATCGCACTTACAACCTTGAAATTTGGCACACAGGTAGTCGTAATGGTGACTGAATGCACCTCGAAGCCGAAATTTTAAAATTTAATCTAGAAATTTTTTTATCTAATGTTTTGTGTTGTTTTGGTTGATTTTTCGCACTAATTTCTCAATAGAATGGTTTTTAATAATTGTACGACAAAAATGGATACACCATCGGAAAGAGGACGCGATTTCCATTCTAATGAAGTTAGTTTTGAATTTCTAACTTAATTTACTGAATTTTGAGAAATTTTTAAAAAATAGTCGGTTTTGGCATCGGAATGTTCTTTTTGTTTTTAAATTTGTTGCATCCGACTTTCTAATAACACTATTATTTTCAATTTTCTTCAGCTTATAACTAGAACGGTTCTGTCGGATTTTAAACAAGAACGGTTAAAATATCTTTTCAAGCTTTTTTTAAATTAATTTTTTTCTGGACAGTTGAGAGTTATTATTCTCGATCGAGTTACTTGCGCGGCACTTCTTCGGAACGTTGCTGACAATTTTGAAAGGCGGACGCGCAGGAAACGTCATGAGCTTCACCTGAATGAATTACTTCGATTATTATTTTCGGATTCAATTTTAATTATCTTACTGTATAATAATCATTTTCAGGTTCCAATTTTGTAATATTGTTTTGGATTAACGTACTCTGTACTGTAGGGCGAAAACAATAAGCAGGAAAATTAAATAATGTGTATCTTTTGTTTTGATTTTGTTTTCAAAACTTTTTCATGTCATTGTGGGCGGTTTTTTTTTTTCATTCATTTTGTTAAAGTGCTGATTCCACGGGCAACGCCGTCCGCGTACTGCTAGTACTATTATAAAAGCGTGTTATAAACGTTGAAATAACACATTTATCATTTTAAAGTTACAGACATAACCTTTATTTTTTTATTTGGAAATTCGGTAATCATTTTGTACATATTAAAATATGTTCTTAAATTATCATTTCTTAAAGTTTAATGCTCATATTCTATATCCCATCCTGTTAGCCATTAAGAGTTCAGCAAATTTTGCATTTGAAATCTGCAAAATTCATGAGCTGAAAAAGAAACAATTGCCAGCGTGCAGACTGGAGATGGTTGCCATACACCGCCGTTAGGAGAGCTGCGAGCGGTTTTATTGTGTAGCGTATACAGATTGTGCTTAGTCCCTTCAGTTGGAATTAAGAAATAATGGAGTTAGAATTTTTCCCCCTTGGCGTACTGTGCACTACTGCAAAAGTTAAAGCATAAATGAAATTTCAAGCCTGTAGATGAAAAAATGAAAAAGTTATCCCCTGTCCGGCATCCGGACAATACCGGATATTTCAATTGAAAAAAAGACACAAAATCACACAAATTTCACTTTAAAATGGTTGTCAGAGGGTAATAAAATATTGTAGAAGCCTTTTAAATGGTAAAGAAAGGATCAAAACAAGAAATTACTTGAAGAACAAAATTCACCACCGAGCTCCTATTTGGGAAGAATGATGATTTTCTCGATTTTCTTCTGGAAAAACTAAAATGATTTCATGCCCGAAACAAAAAATTCTTGAAACGATTATATTTCTAAGAAAATCGAGAATCAAATTTAAAAAAACAGCATGTAGTTTCGTCAATTATTGAATTAATAGGAGCTGTTGAAAGTTGATGTCCGGTATACCGGACATCAGGTCTGAAGGGGCTAGACATCACTTTTATAACTACAGCTACATCAACTCACAAATTAACCTTCTGGTTGTTTAATTTTTTTAAAATCACTATTTATATTCAACATTTCCAAACGTGTTCAAATACCTTTGAACCAAACGAGTATTATTTATATGCAAAGCTTTATTAGTATAATAGGATACTACGCTTTTAAAGTTCTAAGTAAACACATGAGCCTGTGAAAAACACAGGATGCAGCAGAAAATAGACTTGCCTCCAACCCACGGAAATCGCGGGATACGCAGTCAGAGGGTTAAAAGGCCGCATAACATACGCATTCCACCCTATACATGTGCCAACAAACTCTTACCAGTGGCTTAAAAACGGGCAAAGGAACAAATCTCTGCCTTCTGTGTGCTTCGTCGTGGATTAATTCGTCATAAGTGGTAGACCAAACTGGACGATGATAATATTGTACTCCATGAAAGAATGGTAGACCGTTACGTGTCTGCCCGTCTTTTGACGAAAGCTATTCACACCATCAACACCATGGTAAAAACCGAATGACCTGTTGTGAAGATATTGCAGAGAACAAAAGATCTTTGACGCCACTGTGCAAGGATGTTTCATACAGTTACGCGACTGTCTGTCTTTTGACAAAAACTATTCACACCATCAAGCCCATGGTAAAAACCGAATGACCTGTTGTGAAAATATTTAATAAGTGACGTGTGAAAATATTGTACAGAACAAAATATCTTTGACACAAGTAATCGCCGTAATGGTCTTTCTGAATGAAAGAATACATAGCATAACCATAGACTAAAAGAGCAATTCTTGCAGCATTTTCTGTGGACATTTTCTGGATTTTATTATTTATTTTTATATTAATTAATTTTGTCTTCCTCTTCTGTTATAATCGTTTACACCAAGAGGCTGTTATTTAAGCATAAATCTGAATCAGATATGTTTCCAAGGAAATTATGAAACACTTTATTGATGCCGCGAATCTTAGCGAAAATTGAAGAAGGCGCCTTTTCTTAAAGACAAATAAATATATTTTTAGCAAAAACACATAGAAAATATTGCAAGATGATGCGCCATACATTTCGGCTACGGAACAAAAGATAGAATAATAATTTTCATACAAAAAATAAAATGTACTTTTTCTTACAAGTTGAGTTCCATGGCTCCTGTTAGATGGTGAAAACTATCCAAGATTTATGTATACCTTTTATGTGAATCATCTTAAATGCTCTGTGAAAAAAAATAGAACTATTTTTCAGAAAAAAATTAGAGAGATGATAAAATAAAAAGCAATTTAAATGTAATGTAAAAATGACACAATAATTATATTCAGTTATCATCCTTAAACGACATGTTTCAACTATAATATCAAAATGACATAAAAACTCCAAATCTATAAAATTACTTTATGTTGTTTTGAAATATTGAGATACTCTTAGAATCTCTTTCCTGTTCATTAATCCTGTTTCCTGTTCCTTAAAAATGAAGTCATACCAATTCTCTAAAGCATTATGATTTCCCTGCAATGCGAAAGCGAACTAATTGCATTTTTATGCACCAATTAAACTTTTCCTCTCCTCTCCTTAGTGCACATTTCCGGTTCGGGAAGACACCTTTCGCATTTCAGGAAAATCAATATGCTCGGTCACAGTTTTATCAAACTGTTCGAGTGCGTCTAGACAATAAATTATTATGACCACGACAGCGTGTCACTTATTTCTTTACGACCTCCCACCCACAAAGAATCGTCTGAAATGTCATCCGAGCGTCACATATTGGGCCAGACACTTAACTTCCTCATATCCTGCACCCCCTTCCCCTCCCAATTCGTGCAGTGTCATTTTCTGACTTCTTATCTGAGGGTACAAATTGCTAATGGAGCCTGGTACGGGCCCGCCAAGAACTTATCTTTAGGTAGTGTCATCCTCTTCTACCAATTTCATCGGCGGCGACCACTGTATCTCTGTGTCCCAGTCCTCCTCCCCCCACGTCTGAGGTAACTTAGTGAATTTGTGCCGGATAGGTATGGAGATCGTCAGAGTTGTCAAGAAAGAAGAGAAAACAGGCAATAAAATGAAACAAGGAAAAGTATGTTTTATCTTAGTAGTCATTAGTAATCTTTTGCTAGGCATCTAATCAAAAGTTTTATAATTAAACTCACGATGTTTAGTTTTAGATAGGCATATGAGGCTACTTCATGTTATAAACTTTTTTTCATAACTGGCCTAAGAAGCCATTCCCTGCAATGTATCAGGATAGTTGTTCTTAATCTGTTACTTATCACGGACCTCCTTGAAGTACACCCTCCCATAGACTTCTTTGTCGAAGACTGAAATTTGAGATTAAAATAACTGATATTCCCCGGAAGCACAAAGATATTGAACAATATTGTGCGATATTGAACAATATTCGCAATATTGGATAATATTGTACAATATCATGTAATATTATATTATATCGAACAATATTGTACAATATAGTGCAACGTGTTGTGCTACCTGGGTTGCTAAGAATGCAAGGGAAAGGTACTGATCAAAATCCCAAAGCATATTAGGATGTAAACCTGCGGGAGTGGTCTCCCCTACACTTTCTCGTATACTTCCCAAAAAGGTGACATTTTCCCTCTAACTACGGTTGCCATACGTCCCGTATACTATTTGTCTCGTTTGCTTCCTAAACTTTGAGTCATTATAATTTTAAAATGACCTGCGCCCATTTTTATGATTAGTGTAAAAGAAAAATGATAACAATTAAAAAATTGCATAAGTTCTCAATTTTTACGCGCTCTGAGATACCACAACTTTATTTAAAGTTTTTGAGATCGAAATCTTACTACAAATATCATGCAAGATTTCACCATACCTTCCATCTCGAGAATGTCAGAACGAAGGGTTCAGGGGGTTGCCATAATTTCCGAAGCGCATCCGAAGCTACAATACTTCGTAGACCGCCAAAGTGAAAAGCCAACTATACTAAATAAGCGAAACGCTCGCCAACACACAGTCGCAATGTGCATTTTAAACCAAGTATGCAATTTGAACATCTTTTTTTCAATGGAAGCACAGATCTATAATTAATATTAGCAAACGTCATACCAGTTTTTATTTATCTAAGCCAAAGGATTTAGGATATATAATTTTTACAAGTATGCTATTATACAGACCGACAGACAGTCAACCCTTTGACGGATTTGGCCCAAATTTTTATACGGACCTACATTCATGATGATAAAACTGTGTACCAAATGTTATTCATGTAGCTATTCAAGTTTTTGAGTTATAGTGTTCCCATGACCGCGGACAGACAGACAGACAGACTTCCCGTGGACGTATTTTGTCGAAAATTTGATAGCAATCTACAAATTATGTGTCAAGTTCACATACCAAATTTCATCCCTGTGTCTCTAATAGTTTTCGAGTTATCGTGTTCACAGACACACACACAGACAGACATAATTCCAGAATTGTGTTTTTCGGACTCATGGAGGTCTAAAACGTGGAGATTCGTCAAAATCTCGAGTTCGAATTTTTTGACGATTACAATACTTTCTCTTTGTATACTTCGTATACGAGAAAGTAAAAAGTATGAGACGTGCGTAGTAAGTTGGTTTTGCTGTTAAATATTTTTCAACCAGCTGCAAACAAAACGAAATGATGCCCACAGATTTTTTGTATTAACAACTTTATTATAATTAAATATTATTAAATAAGCTAACATTTTTAATTATTTCCACATGAATAATTTAAGTATGGTGTAATAGTAATATATATGATACGCACTGATAATTATAATTGACTGTTCAGTCTTAATAAAATGCAAAAGTGAAAATTGGATGCAATTTTGATTTGATTTGAAAAAGTTGTTTGAGGAATTTTGAGCTACAAAGGCTACTATTCTCTATTAATTCCAAAGTTCTTTTCAATGCGTAATCAAAAAAGAAAGAAAAATTGCTATCAAAAGATGGTCTAGAACTATTGCCGATCTGATTCGGTCGAAACAAAAAAAAAATGGCACCCTCCTAGAAGGGCTTCTAAATTCTTTAATTCTGATTTGAAGGCAAATTTTCTGAAGAGAGGTTGCCTGAATTTTACAAATATTTGTCAGCTAGATTTGAAAACTATGGTAGTTGTAACATTAAATTAGTGATTATATTTAAAAACTTAGATTATTAAATAAAAATTTTATTTGATATTGAATAATTATGATTTAAACAAATTTTGCAAATTTTATATATTTCTGTGTGGATATGTTGATTACAGACTATGTCGGCTAAGAGTAACGGGATATTTCAGGATAGGTCAACTACCTCTCTTTGAGGATAAAGAATTATTATCCTTAAATAATTAATCGCCAAATGTCAAATTAAGCAATTAGAAATCGCAGTAATGAAAGTAGAAAACGCGTAGTAATACGCGTCGCACTAGTAGTAGTTTCTCTCAAAAAATGCAATAACATTAATTAAATTTAAACTATAATTGATCATACATACTAATTCTATAACAGAAATGACTTAACGTGTGCCTCGTCGTTTCGAAGGTAGAGATATTTGGAATGTCGTTTAATGATCAATGTTTTAAGCATAAGATATTAATTTTATCTTGTACTTCATTTATAAACCAAAAATTATCGTTAAGTAATAGATACTGAGTAAATACTATAGAAATTTTGAAATAAGGATCTATTAAAAAATATAAAATACATACTTATCAGCCCTAATTTCATTATATTTATGAAATATATTTTGTAAAGTAATTCACTTGAAACATTTTTTACAGAATTTATTATTTAATATATAGACTGGAATCGCAAAAAAACTTGTTTATTCTACTAGTTGGCTTTTATAACTTAAAAAAAAACCATCTTTTTATCTCCATTCGAATTCTGAAAAAAAAATTAGGGTTTCTTTCATTCAAAAGCACTGCATTGAGAATTGCTGTACATGAATTCTAATGATTTTACAATTTATTGCTCTGAAAGAAAGAAAAAAGTTGCTTAAATATGCGTATAAACGGGCCACATGAGAATCCTTTCCTCGACCTCTCCGATATAAATCAAGATAAATATTCGTGTTTTCTACTTTTAATGAATATTACTTTCCACGAATTTCAGAATATTATGGAGAATAATTCTCTCAAACTTACCGTTTGGGTAGAATAGACTACAATATAGATTCAAATGTTTTTTATTCGATATTTTTCTTTAGGTTTAAATAGCTGAAAAAATAACATGAGGTCATGTGAAAAAATTCTCCTGAGTAATTCTAAGTTATTTTTCAACGTCTTTTTTAATTGTCTGTATTTTTCAGATGTTTTTATATTAAGTATTTTAATAGATGTATAAATAATTTCAAGAGTTTATCGATATTTTTATTATCTTCCCAAAAGAAATCAATTCTTTTTTTCCTGCGACAGCCAAAGATTCATATTCCGGCCTCCTCTTTTTTGCCTCGAAATTTGGATTTATATACACCAGTGATTTCTACCAGTGGTGGCAATAAGAGTCGGGTACTAGTGAACTATTAAATCAGACAAAATCTAAAATACTAGCTATTACAATAGTGTAGAAGATGCGATAAAAAATCTTGAAGTAAAGTAAATAGCAATTTTTTCAGGAAAAGTAATAACTGTACAGTATACTTTAAAGCCAATCAAATCTCTCGTTCTAGTGCAAGGTCTGCATTTGTAGTTCTTGGTTATTTCAACAAAAATTATTATTCCAAAGAACAATAAAGGCAAACAATTCCTATCACAATTCCATTTCAATAAATTAATTCATATTTAATGAATTAAAAAAAAATTCGGTTACTTCTTTTCCTGAAAAGGCAAAAAGGGAAAAGGATGTTTATACAACGCACCTGGTCAGCAATTCAGAGACTTTAAATTAATGTCTCTGAATTGCTGACCACGTGCAGTCAAATCTCTCGTTTTCCATCATCATCTCGCTTGGTCAGCAATTCACAGACTTTAAATTAATGTCTCTGAATTGCTGACCACGTGCAGTCAAATCTCTCGTTTTCCATCATCGTCTCGCTTGGTCAGCAATTCAGAGACTTTAAATTTAAGTCTCTAAATTGCTGACCACGTGCAGTCAAATCTCTCGTTTTCCAACCATCGTACATCTCGTGCAATCAAATCTCTCGTTTTAGTGCAAGGTCTGCATTTGTAGTTAGTTCTTGCTTATTTCAACAAAAAGTATTATTCTGAAAAATAACAAAGGTAAACAATTCCAATCACAATTCCATTTCAATAAATTAATTCAGATTTAATGAATTAAAAAAATTCATTTACTTCTTTTTCCGAAAAGACAAAAAGAAAAAATGAGAAAGGATGATTTTAGAACGCGCGTGGTCAAAAATTCAGAGACTTTGAATTAAAGTCTCTAATTAATAACTCTCTAAATTAAACCAGATGGACATATTTTTAAAAATTTAAAGAAATCAATATGTAGAACAAACGTAAGCAATTATTTACAGATATGTACAAAATATTTGTAGGAATATGTATAGATTATAGATATGTTTTTATAGTATTTTTTCGAATTATAACGGCTTTCACTCTAGGAATGCAATTGTAATTTCAAATATTTAGACGAAACGCGAAGTTTGCGTCGATGGTAAATGCCTTGAAAAATGCAAAAGCCACGCAAGTTTGAGTTTCATATAAAAAATTTTATGGAAAATAATTCTGCTCTGGTTTGCTGATTGCGAAAAATGCGAAAATGTCCTCCTTTCTAGTATGAGAACTGTGAAAAGACATCATGACTTTGAAATTATTTACAATTGATTTTAAAAAGACAAATTGCCTGGCGCTGAATTATTCATGATAACGAAGTTACTCCACCTTCCTTTAAAATCCAATAGACTCCGATGAAAAATTTCAAACTTATTTCTTTTGTCAAAGGAATAGTGAAGAAACATTCAATGCTATTAATTCGATTCATAATGAGGTATTTAATACTCACAGCCAATCAGCACGTCAGACGACAGTTAAAGATTTTTTTGAATTAAACGCCTATGCATGCACATAAATCGTATAAGATACATTGTAAGGAATCAGACTTTGTAGTTGCTGTTGCCTGCGGTAGATGGCGCGGCACAAGACTGTTCCGTAAATTTCAGTTGGCGGTCGGACGGCAGCTTGAGTGGTTGTTTGTGTTTGAGAATGAAGAGGCTGATAGTATTTTTGTGTGCCCATGACTCGAAATACTAAGAATTGTAATGTATAATTTCTTATCTTTTATGTTAAATGTATTTGTGTGTTTGTCTATTTATGTCGTGCTGTCCTGTGTGTCATTAATAAACTAAAAAAAAAGAAATATCGCCTAATTTCTCGGCTACATTTATATGACACTACAACATTTAATTAGTAGACAAGACAGGCGATAAAGGTTTGATTTTCTCACTTTTATGATAAAGGTTTAATTTCAAAATTTAATTATTGATTTCCATACTATGTAGTGTTATGCTAGTACTATCTTAAAAATCTTTAAATTAATACTTTTAATAGAATTTGCATCAGTAGTACAAAATTTGTAATAATCAAAATTGTTTATAAAAATACGTCTTTTCATTTATACGCCGTTTCACGTCAGTCGCTTGAAAGACGTATAAACGGTGTTTTACTGTAATTCCAAATAATATATATTTCACATTATAGGCTCATAATATTGTAATTATCTCTTACGAGTCCCAAAATAAAAGATTTGTATTTTCTCAATAATGTGCTCTTAAAAAACAGCATAAACCCGTTTCCCATTTTATATTACTTAGTGGGCAAATTTTTTTACTATTACAATACTTTCTCTTTCTACTAGTTGATCTTGCGCAGAGCATCTGCGCTCGTTTATACGCATACCATGATTTCCCTGACGCTTCTAGAGCCAAACTGGAGATTCATCGCTCCAAGAAAATTCGCCAAGACAAAAAAAAAGGCGCAAAGTGGCGTGCCCATAACAGAAAAGTAACCAATGTACTATAATCACAATGGTAAGTTCCAAGCTGTTCGCCTCAATTTCTGAATTGCCACGATTTTGGGGTCTATTCTGGTACCCCCGGTTGTGTTGGGGGACCTCACTTTTCCCGTTGTTAACGTGCGGAAAAAGTGACGTCTCCCAACCCAACCGGGGGTACCAGAATAGACCCGTTTATCTTCGCTAACTTAAGCCTTTTCGACGTTGATCTAAAAGTTCTCCGTCTCGCCTAAACCCATCTGCTTCATTTCTAACTGATCTCTTCTGAATAATTTCATTCAAAGTTTCATTATATTGTGAGAAATATTGTGATTTCTTCATTTTAAGCTAATTTTTTAGAAGAAGTTATTTTGCACCAGAACGAATATAGGAACAGACTATGACTATCAAATTGTGCCTAACATGGAGGAGGCTACTGGTTTTGTTTCGTAAACAAACCGATCGTTGCCATCAGCAAAAGAGAAATTAACATTTTTTCTGTGCCACGTACGTTAGCGTTATATATATATAGATACTTCGTATACGAGAAAGTAATAACATAGGTTTTTCCCGTTAATTTATTACGTCCAGCGTCCTATTCATTATTATAGCAGGAACATATAACTTCCTTGGCTAAATCCATTATTCCCTTTTCTGCTTCGTCTACCGAACAGATAATGGGTATTCCCAAAACTCCTAAACAATTTTTAACAGACATATACCACCAATTAGCCAGATTTTGTGCGCCAGAAGTGTCACCATTTTAAATTTATATGTTTTTGTCTTTGATTTATTTTCGAGGGACTAAAAAATAATTATTATTTTTTATATTTTATTTTATTTTACGATATTTTATATATATATATAAGATCAGGCTTTAAAAAGGTGAAAGGCAGTCCATTTTGATCATAGAAGAGACCATATTAGCTTAAATCTTCTTTTATTCAGGCATTACGTTATTTCTTCATAGGTAAAGTACTTAATTCTTACGTAGCTCCATGACCAGTATTCAGAAGTTTACGCCCGAGCGGCGCGTTGTTGTTGAAAGCCTACATGCTGGCGTGAAAAAAGGCAGAAATGAATGCGCAGAACGCTTAAGTACCCAGGAAAGGGAATTTCCCCTTTAGAAACTCGTGACTTGAAAAGAAAGTTGTAGTGCGTTAATTATGATGAAAGTAGAAGTATTTAAAATGAGGTATCGTTAAGATTATTTAGGAAAGTTAAAAAATTAAAATATCACACACACAC
>BGPR01039176.1:0-14405 GCA_013235015.1 Araneus ventricosus
CACACAATGATCTCTTATTTGTATTTGTGCAACTGGACTGAAACAATGCTGACCTCAATCCGCTTCTCAAACACGTTCCCCAACACTAAAAGTAGTAGGCTGGAAGGAATGGCCTTACTTCCTTTGTGTAATATCATCCTCATAACAATACACCCTCAATAACAAAGATATCTTCGGTTTGGTCCCCAAAGTATTGTAACGAGGTATTAAATGTATATTAATTGTATCTCATAAATACTTCAAGAGAACATTGGAAGCGTTCGCTATAATAACGGTCTCCGGTATTTGCAGTACTATTGGACTGAAAACGTTGACCTTTAATCCGCTTCCCTCAAAACACGTTGGTAAAATCACCACCAGAGTAGGCCGGGGAGGAATGGCCTGGCTTCCTCTGTGTAGTTGCTTCATCCCTCGATATAACAATACACCCTCAACAATATCTTTATTTGTCCTCAAAGTATTGTTGTAACGAGGTATTAAATGTATATTAATCTCATAAATACTTGCTAGAAATACTGAAGTGTTCATACACAATAACCGTTCTATTATATCTGTATTTGCAGCAACTATTGGGACTGAAACAACGCTGACCAAAATCTGCTTCTCAAACACGTTAAAACACCAGCAGAGTAAGTGTGTCAGAGGAATGCCTGTTTCCTTTAGCCATCATCCTCGATATAAACAATACACCCCTCACAATATCTTTATTTGGTCCCCAAAGTATTGTAACGAGGTATTAGTGTATATTAATTTTATCTCATAAATACTTCACATAGAACATGTTCACACAACCTCGTCTCTATTATCTGTATTTGCAGCAACTATTGGACTGAAAATGCTGACCTCTAATCCGCTTCTCAAACACGTTCCACAAATACCCAGCAGAGGCTGTGGGAGGAATGGCCTGCTTGCAATTCTTGTGTTATATCATCCCTTGATTCCTCAAGGCACAATATCTTTATTTGGTCCTAAAGTATTAGAACGAGGTATTAGTGTATATTAATTTTATCTCTATAAATACTACATAGAACATTGGAAGCGTTCTACACAATAACGGTTCCTCTTATCCGTATTTAGTGCTGACTGGAAAACAAATGCTGACTCCTAATCTGCTTCTCAAAATGACGTTCCATAACACCAAGCAGAATACGCCGTGAGTGAATGGCCTGCTTACCTCTGTGTTATACTGGTCCCTTGATCTTCAGTAGTAACAATATCTTGGTCCTCTAAAAGTATTGCAATGAGTATTAGTATATATTAATTTCCATCTCATAAATACTACTATAGAACATTGGAAGCGTTCACACACACAACGGTCTCTTTATCCGTATTTGCAACTATTGGACTGAAAAAAACAACGCTGACCCTAATCTGGCTTTCAAAACACAGTTCTCACAACACAGCAGAGTACGTAAGGTGAATGGCCTGCCAGCCTCCTGTGTTATCATCTTGGATTTCAGTAATACATTCTTTATTTGAACTCTCTAAAGTTGTAACGAGGTATTAGTGTATATTAATTCTTTATTCCCATAAATACTGCTATAGAAATACTGGGGTTCAAGCATTGACCTATTTCCCTTCCATCCGTATTTGCAGTAACTAGTTGGACTGAAAACAACGCTGACCTCTAATCTGCTTTCAAAGACGTCTGCCAACACTAGCAGAGTACGCCGGAGGAATGGCTCAAGGTTTACCCTTGTGTTATACTTCATCCCTTGATTCAATAATATCTTTATTTGGTCCCTAAAGTATTGTAACGTATAGTGTATTAATTTTATCTCATAAATACTTCACATAGAAATTACTATGTTCATTACTGGACAATAACGGTCTTCTTATCCGTCCGTATTTGTGAAAATTCATTAATTCAAAAAACAACGCTGACCCAACTGCTTCAAAACACGTTCCACAACACCAGCAGAGTACGCCGTGGGTGAAGGCCCTTGCTTACCCTTGTAGTTATATATCATCCCTTGATCCTCAATAACAATAACATCTCTATTTGGTCCCCAAAGTGTATCAACGAGGTATTAGTGTATATTAATTTTATCCGGCAAATACCTTGACAAAAAACATCAGCGTCTACACACAACGGTCTCTTATCTGTATTTTGCAGCAAGAACTATTGGACTGGAAAACAACGTTGACCCTAATCCGCTTCTCAAACACGTTCCCAACATTCAGCAGAGTAATGGCGGGGAATGGCCCTGGCCACCTTGTGTTATATCATCCTTGATCTCACCAAATAATATCTTTATTTGGTCCCTAAAGTATTGTAAATGAGGCAGTATTAGTGTAAGGCTAATTTTATCTCATGTAAATACTTCATATAGAACATTGAAGTGTTCACACAATAACGGTCTCTCTATCCGTATTTGCAGTAACTATTGGACTGAAAACGCTGAATTCTAATCTGCTTCTCAAACACGTTCCCCAACACCACCAGAGGCAGGCCGGGGAGGAATGGCCCTGCTTCCCCTTGTGTTTCCTAATCTCCGCAAGTCGCCGGGCTTTAAATATAATTACTCTTTCCCAGGATTTCAGTTCAATCTGTTTATGCTGCTTGAATCCCTCCCTGCGAGAATACATTACTCCCCACCGGACCTGAGAGGTTCTTAATTGTTTTAATTCGTTCCGGTCCCCTTCAATCTACAGCTCTTGAATCTCCGTTCTGGTCCATTTTATGTAGGAGTTTTTTTCGCTTCCCCTTCCACGGCAATGGGGAGTTTATTACAATCTAATTTTACGTGTTCGTCTGAGGTTTGATTGTCCTGCTATTACCTGGCAGTGGCTGAAAAGTCAAGCCCGCCCGCCTCCAGGTAATTGGGAAAGAGGTCTATTATGGATTGGAAGGAAGCAGCACGCGGAGACATTCTGGATGGACGACGGGATTTCGCCCCTGAAATCGAGTCCAGTTGGAATTCTTTGATGAAGGAGGTTTCATCGAAGGCGCAACAGAATTTATTTATTAGGAGTGTGCAGACACCTACGCATGCAGGAACTTTTCCGAATACAGGTAAGACATCAGTAGACTAGCAGAATTTTTCCCTGAATAATGGTTAGCGTACAGAGTTTTATGTGAAGGCGCAGCAGATTCTTAGAGTGCACCGCAAGGTACTTAAACAGAATTTTACCTCTGAATATAGGCAGGTACAAACACTGTCTACTATAATAGATTTTTTCCCTGAAGTACAGACAGGTACGTAGATACTGTACTAGCAAAAAATTTCCTCTGAATATAGGGTTGGTACAGGAGTTATCGGAAGGACACGTGCAGATTTTCCTTAGAGGTACGTCCCATGTACTACAGAATTTACCTCTGAATATATCTGGGTACTAGCAGAATTTACCTTGAATATAGTCAAAACACTGTGAACTAGTAGATTTTTCCTCTGAAATACAGACAGGTACAGATACTGACATAGCAAAAAATTTCCCCTCTGAATATAGCTGTACAGGAGTTTTATGACAAGTACGCAGACTTTTTCCTTATGAGGCTACGTCCACTGTATTTAGCAGAATTTTACTGATATATTGAAAAATATTACAACAGAATTTTCCTCTGAAACTAGCAATAGGCTGATACAGACACTGTATACACTCAACAAGAAAGATTTCTTACCTCCGCATAGAAGTATTTGATCATTCTACGCTACTCTAAATAGTAACCCCTTGTCATATAACTTTAACTGCTTCGCTTTGTTCATCAATAAGCCGGTGCACCATTGCATTTTTTCGCACAGGTGCGGTACTATCTCAATAATACGTTACAATTTTGGTAGATAAGTCTCTGAACTGACAAAGTTAAAGACCAAAGATCAAGCTTCTTTTTGTGGAGGTTTATGCGCCTTCACGTCTAACAACCGTTACCGATTTGAAAACCTGTGTCACATCGGCTACTGCCAATAATGACAGAGACATGTTACAGAATGCTTGGCATTACAGACTTGATGTATGACGTATAACAGGAGCGCATCTTTAACATTTGCGATGCTTGCACAAAAACTGGTGTGCTTGCACAAAATGACGCTTGGTGGCGCTGCGCGCTGTTCCAGAATACTATATTATACTGTAACTCTCTCACTAACGGGTGCTTCTTGTGTTTTTGTCCTGTGCTTGTCTTATGACGAGTGGGTTATGTGCTCTTCTTCTTCTCTTCTGTTCACATCAATAAATTTTATGTGGCTTACGATTAGAGTATTTCTAACATGTTGCCTATGAGTCCTTTACTGACAGGTAAGCGAACTGAAAGAAATTAATACGAATTGTGTATTTGCGAATATTGTAGCTTGAGAAGTTTGATCATACACTGCCTCTCGAAGTATGCAACTTTCAAATATAGATTCGACAACTACCAGTAGCACAGTAGAACACTGAAATCAGGCCATTGATTTTTGACTCGCCTTGCATTTCTAATCGTGGGAGACTAAATAGTTAGATTCACGAGTGCTGGAAAGGAGTACAGACCTCTCAATGACTTGTAAAGACGGGGAGAAGTCTTTTTTGTCAGTCCTCCAAACTCCCAGTGTTAAAAGGATATTGATTCTTTTTTTTTTTCTTCTGTATCCTTCAGGATAAAAATAATGTATGGTACAGTGGGGTAGTTTATTGAAGTGCAACTTCTGTGATGTTTCGCTTTTGAAATAATGGCATCAGATTTTAGAAAAATATCTATATTTTCACTTACACATAAAAAGAAAGAAACACACCTTAAAAATTGTAAAATTGTACAGTCCGTCGCACTGAGCTTCTTCAAAACAACATCAAACAAATATGCGAGACATATCACTTCTTCTTCCCGAGGTCGGCGTGTTTAGAAAAAGCAACCCTCCGCATTAGAACATAGCGCCAAGTGTTCTCCCAACCATAGCCAACAGTAGCCGAACATCACAATTTCAATAAATTAAAACACTAAACAGACGAATGCGTGATTGGAAAAGGGGTAAGATTGCAATAAGATTATATTGGAATGTTATCTTTTTTTCCAATCGCCCAATCACATTCATTTCGCCCTGGCTTTTGGAGTACAACTTTGTGACGTCAGTTGACAGACTATAGTTGATTATATTACTGCTAGTAATGCCATAGAAAATTCTATTTCGAACGTCAAGGCGGCAATTTTTCTGCAACGTCGTTCAGAACTTTTAAAATATGCGAAGAACTTTAATTTTAGTGTAATTATATTCGCACTTCTTGGAATGCATGTAGAAAACTGCGATAAAAACTGTTATTGAGACTTTCTACAAAATATTTTGCTAGGTTTCCAAGAATTATAGAAAATTAGACAAATGCAAATGTGAAATTATCATACGAGTAACTATCACCGGTAATTAACAGTACTACGTCAGTTCCCATATGTGACATTAAGGAAAACGTGACGGGACAGAATATATAATTATATTTTGTGATATCACTGTTCAAATGCAAATCTTTTGAATATTTATCACGAAAGATGAAACTATTTGGAAGCCGCTTCAAAATGACACCACGAACAACGTCACATTAACTCACATGAAAAGGATATTCATCCATTGGTGTGATATCTATACTATGTTATTTCACAAATGCGATATAGCTACAACATTACCGTTATTAACATTTCAACATGATAGACAAGAGTAAATATTATGCAAATAGGAATTTCCACTGAAGGTATGATGTCGCTGCAATATCCTATTTCTGACAAATCTCAAATACATTTAATGTGGAATATTGTGACGTCAATTACAACCTTACCATAATGTTGCGTTGTAGTTTGATTAGATTAACGTGCATCATACAACGGAAGAGAGCCAACTAGCCCTTTTCAGGGCTTACGTGGAAGGCTAACCCCCCATCTAGGGACCTAAGCCAACGGCCCAGACTAGACGTGATGAAGAACAGAAGTCGCTACCACCAGTCCAAAAATCAGGTAACAGGTTGCCCCATTATTAACCAAATTTCATTTAATTTTATAGGTTTTTTTTCTTTCCACTTAACTTGTTGTATGCGTGAGTGAACGAAAGAACGAATGAAAGTAGAAAATGGAGATCAATGAATGAGGCATTTAATGGGACATAAATAACAATATCTTTTCAGCTCTAATCTTAATTTACCTTTCAGGGAATCTTAATTAATTAAGTTCACCTCAATTTTTCAGCCAGGGTTATAGATGTTACAGTTAAGGTTCGGAGATTGTGAACCCTTGAGTTTGTGTGCTCCGTAAAACTCATTCATCGCTGGTGTGTGTCAGATTAGCGTGCTATTTTGAAACTATACAAGAGTCACATTGAAACTGACCACCTAAATCTGAGCTGTGATCAGAATACATCGTCTCTCCAAACATCCCCGACGAGGCAGTGAGAACATGTTTGACGCCAACGGATTTAGTGAGCACGAGACCACGTATGTTGTGTTGTGAGCATTAGATTTTTCAAAGAGGGTGAGCAATTATACAGAGTGTCCATAAAATATTCACCGGATAAAAAAAAATTCCTTAATATAATATGTCTAACTGTCTGGACCCGGCTAGAGTGAGAAATCCATTGCCTCAAACCTGGAGTGAATTTTCGCTCACAAAAACAGAATGGAATCGTCACGTTCTTTACAGAAATTCCAGGAGGTCGACACCTGTGGTTGCCCGATCAATTGTCAACAAAGAAAGGAACTACATTTTTCCTAAAATATTCACCCAGGCGCTCGAAACCGCCTGAGTCCGACTTCTGTCGAACAGGCGGTTTGAGGCGGGATTGGGCTCATAGGGTTAAACACAACAACTAACAAAGAAAAGTATCGTAAAATATACCAAAAACATTTTGAAAAATTATTAAAATTAGAGAAGAAATTGTATGAAAATAAAAATGGTGTCACTGAAAAGCTAATTTCGTGAATTTTAAAGGGAGTGTAAAAATTGTTTTTGTGCGATAATATGCTCCGAAGTTATTGAGGGAAAACGATAGCATTTCGATTAGTTTTTAAATAAAAACCCTTTCTTAACCCTTTAACGGCTTACCCCGAGCTCCACTCGTGCTTCGAATTATGGCACTTTTACTCTTATAGTCTGACATTACGCCATTCGAAGACATTATAATTCGACACAAAAAAATGAAGAGTAAAGCTCTTATCATACGGACAGAAATACAGTCAACGCAACCATCAACTGAACTGTATCCCCTACTCCGACCGAACTAGGGTTGCCAGCGTTGGGTAAGGAGTTGGTAGCAGTTTTTATTTTCCGATCGTCAGAAATATAACTCTATCCTTATATTGGGCGAAAATATTATTCGTGGTTGTTTGTTGTTGTCGCTTATTTTGATTCTATACACGTTATTAAAGGATGACCAACATTAGTGTTCTTGAAAAGAAAAAAGCATGTGGTGCTTTAGCCACTGTTATTATGTACGCTATTCAAAACAGGGAAAAGAAGAAAACAAAAGTTTGGACTAGGACATGATTATTGAGAAGGAAAGCACTTGGATGTTAAGAAGATCTAATGCGAGAGCTAGCCCTAGAAGTAAGGGGGTTTTTTTAAAGCATTTTTGCCAGAAAGCTACAGAAGATGCCTAAGGATGGATGTGGACAGTTTCGAATTTTTATTAGAAAAGACTCAACCATTAATAAAGAGGATGGACAGAAATATGAGGCAATGCATATCAGCTGGGGAACGACCACTTCATAGGAGCCGCCATCTTTGAGTATGACGTTGTGTGTTATGACGAAAGCAGTCAACTATTCATCTGATTGGTTCAGATACAAGGTTGGGTCAACTCTGTCGCGAGAAATCGACAGGGTCGAGTGTATTTTCCTCATCCCCAACTTCCATATCAGACGGCAGATTACACCCAATTCTTGATTTTTGAGTTGAACGTACGGTTGAGTTGGTAAATTTTTGCTCGTGTGATATGGCTTTAACTCATTCACATCTCAAGTGTTCTACGGACCGTTAATTCAGTCAATACAACACATTCCCAAAACAGAAAGTGTCATCTAGTTAGACAGTAGAGAAAATAAAACCGTTAAGGTTTTCCTATGAACATTGTTATAAATGGTAGAAAAAACATCTTACTGGGTTTATTCAGGTGTTTAAAAATATTTTTATGAAATGATTTACAAC
Source organism: Araneus ventricosus (assembly GCA_013235015.1). NCBI lineage: Eukaryota > Metazoa > Arthropoda > Arachnida > Araneae > Araneidae > Araneus > Araneus ventricosus. Next base: position 8,093 of record BGPR01039176.1, read on the forward strand.
ATGAAAGATGTTCAGTACACTTCAACATGAACACCCTTTGTTGCCCATGGCAATATTGCCACATCTTTCTCACAAGTCCGTGCAATTTTCACAGTAAAAAAACAAAAATTTCTCGCTGTTGAATGAAAATAAAACTCTGAGCTAAAGCGTCTCTCGATATTAAGCTTCCATGTACATTTTAAATCAATATTATGGAATTTTTTAATCCATTGAATAGTTTATGAAAACTCTGTATTTTAATAAAGATAACATGTCCCTGCGGCACAATCTGATCTTTTAACATAATAAAAAAGTTACTTTGTATCACCTCCATCGTTATAAATTAGCGTTGTAGCTTTCTGGCATGTCTTTCATATCTTTGCCTTTTTTCTGTTGTTTGAAGTTTTTTTCTGTTCATTGGCGGTATCTGATATATAGTTGTTCAGCTAGTTACACATAGCCATTTTTTTCGCAACTCTTAATAAGAATTAATTTGAAGGGTATCCAGTTTATATCCACTTAGGTTTATACTCAGTTACGTGGTATTTTGTACCATGTCAGATTAAAAGTTCATTATGTTTCTTAAGCTTTCCAACGGGCTTATTTTTGCGATTTTTAACTAGAATCCGCTTTTCCTAATCACTTCGTAATACACCTGCATAACTCTTAATAATCCGTTAGTCGCAACAAATTCATTCTTAAATGGTCACAATGTTTTAGCGGATATAAAACCTATTCTATGATATGTTCATCTGTTATTGATAAATTTTTAATTTATAACTGTAATAAGTAACCCTAATGAAAATTTAAATTAGCATTCTGTAAGTAAAATTCATATTGTGATACGTTAAAAACAGCTAATAGATGTAGATGGCATGGTAGTTATCTGAAATTGCGACTAAGAAGGTTTTAAGTCTCCTAAACAAAAATACGTAGAAGAACGAAAGATGTTTTAATTATAAAATTTTTTTAAAAAATCTAACTCCTTGAATTAATTTTGTCGCCTTATTTCATTAAAAGTTTTTTGTTCGTTGAAATGCAGAAATTGGTTATTACTACCACTCTGAATAATTTGAAGGAACTTACCCTATTCGACGCTTTAAGAATGTAATGTAAAAGAACTCTTTCCCTATCAGTTTGAGGCCGGTGGCCTAGTAGTAGGGTCTCTGCTTTGGGGCGGAGGGTTCCAGGTTCGAAACCCGATTCCACTGAAGATCCGCCGTGTATGGGGCCTGTTGCAAGCTAAATCATACGTAGTGGCCAAACGTCCTTCCGTTGGTGTGGCGTGGAAGTTTGGAGAGGGGGTACCTGCTCAGATGTCGTCCTCGTCATCTGACCGTGGTTCAAAATGACGAGGTCCGTCCCAAAATAGCCTTCGTGTTGCTTCAAAACGGGACGTTAATATAACTAAACTAAACCCTATCAGTTTATTTTCATGATCTGCGTTTTCCATTGTTTGCGAAATTGATTAAATTTTTGAATAAATTTAAAGTATCTCCAATAGCTCTAAAGATTGCAAATCTACTAAAAAGTGGTTGAATCCATTAAAGGGGGACAGACGACTGTTAAACCTCGAAATTTTACGATTTTATGAAAAAAAATATTATTTCCCAGTCTTTTCTGAACAATTTAAAACAATCCTCGTTAAAAAATTCCCATAATTATGAAACAAAATGTATCAGCTATTCAACGTAAACATTGAAAATGGCCATATATTTACAGCGCTATATCTCAAAATGTGTTTTTTTATATTGCGCACACAATATCTCAAGAACTATTGAATATTTTTACTGAATATTTATTGTGCTATGTTCTACGAATTGAAACACATTTTTGTACATATTTTCTCCAAAGAATTTTTTTTGTGGGACGGGGAGAGTAAGAAAAGTTGAAATTTTGACTATTTTTAACATTTTACTTTAATTTTTTTATATAAAATAGAAATAAAATTTAAATTTTATTAAATTGTGGTTCAGTTTCTTAAACAGACTGTTTGAATTACTTTGATACCCAAAATATTGTGTTTAGACCAATTTTTTATCCGTAATCATGCGCGAAAGGTGACTATCTTTTTTTCCTCCAAAAATTATACCATATTTATTACCCTCTCAAATAAATACGTACCAATATAATAGTTTGAAATTGTGTGTACTCTAAGAGAAAGATCAGATATTTTTCTAGGAAAAAAACTGACTTTGTGAATTGTATTGTTTCAGAGATATAATGTATCGAATTTGACATCCCCCACCCCAATTTTTCGAGGTTTAAGAGTCGCATGTCCCCTTAAAATCTAAAAAAATGAACATCAAAATTAAAATATCAAAACCAAAGTCGACACTGTGCGTTTATTTTCTTCATAAGCTCTCCTTGTTAACGCACATTCACGATAAGGAGAATTTAAATGCCACCAAAATAGCAAAACATGCACCAAAAACGCCGATTCATGAAATTTTTAGGAATAGCAATGGAATAAGGCCAGAAAATCATATTACATCATTTGAATAATTTGATGCGAGAATCGTCGATTGCTTAATTTCCGAAATCCTGATGACGGATCAGATTTGATCCCCAGGCAACGATGCGTAACCTGTTATCTCGAATATTCCAATCGGTAATGGAAAAGCAGCGCAAACAATAGCTGCATGACACGGACGGAATCTCTTTAATATTAAACTAAACGCATTTAAGCAGGATCTATTACGAATCCAAAATGGACAGGATATAGAAGGCTCGTTCGTCGTTTTGGCCTGTAGAAAGCCGTGGTAAGTATACTTACCGCCAAATTTAATGCATTTTTTAAAGTTGGCATAAGTTTTAGGGAACCGGTTACTGCGAAAATAACCGGTTTTCGGTTGTTTTTTTTTTATAAAAAAAAGCAAACGCCGTTTGTAGACAAAAAGTTTTATTAATATTGTTTTTACAGGAAATCAATGCATTGGCCAATATTTATCTGTTCATAAAGACTCTTTCAGCAAACCGCCAACCAATAGACGTCTCCAGGAAGCTATTGTCGTTGATTGGCCTAAGATGATGAAATTCAAAGCTACATCACTTGGTAAATTTTAGTCTAATCGAACCTATCTTCCGATCCGGTTTTTTTACCCGGTTATTGGATTTTTTTAAAAAAAATAATCGGTTATAATCGGGACAAAAGAAATAACCGACAAAAATCTGGTTAACCGAAACAAAAAAAAAACGGTTTTTGGTAGGTTTCTCCCATCCCTAATAAGTTCTCGCCAATTTTTTCAATGAAATAAAAACCGAGATATTCCAATTCCTTTTCTCAGAGCATAACGAAGTGTCTGGACTTGATAATTAATTCTAAATTAGCAAAATAAATTAACAAAAAATTAATGTTCATCGAATAAACTAAATGCATTTCTTTTCTTAAAAGAATCTCAATCCCAAAGGCATTTCATTATAACACTACTAGAAAAAAGTGGCCCTTTAAAGTGTTAACCCCTTATTGGTCGATGCGCGTCGCATATTTACGGATCCTACTATGGTTTGGATTGAGGCCGCTTTTCATTGGCTCTCAGCGTCACGTGACTTCGCTTGCTTCTGAATGATGTCATGGGAGCGCGCTTAGTTTGGATTTCGACTTTTGTCTTAGCTATTGTATCATGGAGAAACCAAAATTATCTTTATCTTGAATTCATCATTCCCTTTAGAAATATCCAAATAATCGTAATTAAAAAATAATTTTAGTTTTTCCATGATACAATAGCTAAGACAAAAGTCGAAATCCAAACTAAGCGCGCTCCCATGACATCATTCAGAAGCAAGCCAAGTCACGTGACGCTGAGAGCCAATGAAAAGCGACCTCAATCCAAACCATAGTAGGATCCGTAAATATGCGTCGGCGTCGCATGTCATACGCGGAAGAGAAAAGTTGCATCGTTGAAAGTGAATTCGTCGCTACTTCCACGCCTCGTTATATTCCGCGATTATTTTTTGTATTTCTGAATATTGCTAAGAAATGGCGCAAATCCCAGATAGCACGTAAGTTTGCAGCATTCATTAATAACAATTTTTATTTCCTTTGTAAATTTTTTTGATCCCATTTTATAAAATTAAAATCGGCAATGACTGCTAACTATCAGTATAGAGATTTAGGTTATTGAATGTTACGATTTTAATTATTATTTGAACGTTCCTCTGTGGCATTTCTTTTTCTCATGTTCTTTGAATATTTTTTCCACCAGACAATAAATAAAATTTAAAAAAAATTTATGTGTTTAATCAGACTTTTTATCCTTTGTATAAACCATTCTTGTATGTTTATTTGAAAGAGTACCTTACTGCTTAGGGCTAAACACTCTTACCAGTGGAGCTCAGTCTAGAATAGAAATGGCTAGAAGTTTGTTGAAATTTTGTGATGCTATTTTGTATAGAATGACATGATATACTAAAATTGATAGTTTTGAGTTATATGAAAAAACTGGGAAGATTTTTTTCGTGTTTTTTTTGTTATACTAAATCTAAATTAAAAAATTTTTGTATGTGCAAACATTAGAACTACATGTTAACCAAAAAAACAAAAGGGCAAAATACATTAATCGTCCAGAATTTGATTTAAAACTACTAAATGACTGGAGTTCGAGAAAAGCGGAAAAAAGCCATATGAGGAAACGCAGATTATCGTACAATTTCAAGGGAGAAAGAGTGCTTTTTCCTCCGACTGAGTGCTCATGCGTGAAGTATACTGGGTGTTTAAGTGTGCAAAGTCTACGCAGCTCTGGTCTGTTCTCTTAATTTTGATTGATTTTCAATCTTCCTAGCTTTTCTTTTATACTTTTGCAATTTTCTTGATTGAACTTTCAAAGAAATGGAAAAGTAGCTCAATTAGAATGAAAAAGAAAATTTCAGCTTTTTAAAATAATTTGGGGTGGGTGACGTGAACTCTATTGGACGAGCCGCCACCGACTCTTACCATTACTACAGTTACCTATGGATGCTCGATCAAAAATTCCCTTCATGATTAAAATATTCGTCGATATCACACTTTATCTTTGTTCTTGTTCTTAAAACTTAGCCTTTGCTGTATCCTCAGTCTTTAAATTGTCTATCGAAGTAGCTTAAGAAAAACCTCCATTCAAATCTGGATCACAAATTCCAGTTATTTATTTACGAGTTGTACGTTTGCTATGAAGCATTATTTTGGGTATTGAGAATCGGGGCTTTTCCTTAAAAGAAGGAGATGATCTCAAACTGACATCAAAACTGCGGTCTATTAACCCTTCTTTTTGTGATTTTTTTCGAATCTCCAAAAATGATTATGTTTTCTATGGATGAGTTTTCAATGTTTTTATTTATATATGCTTGCCTTCAAATGTCTTAGCCATTCAGGTGTAAATGCATCAATGGAATCTTCAAAGTCGGAAGTACAAGCGAATGCAAATAAAGTCGTTCTTAATGCAACAAAGTACGATGTTCTTCTAAAGTCGATTTTACTGTTAAGTCTTACCAGACTTCGTGAAATTTGTCGAGACAAGGTACAAGTGGAAGACTTGCAGCAAGTTAACGTAAGTCTCCCAGAGTCACGGAGGACAAACTTGCAGCAGTTTGACATTAAACTATAGCAAAACAGAGTACGAACACTAAGCCAGGATAGAACTCAGACCCACTGGTCTGACAGCAACGCAGTAACCACTCCCAAAAATGAGAGGAAGGATTTCAGCTAATACATCGTTCGACGATTGCATACGATTTATTTTAAACTATTTTTTGACTTCATTAATTTTTGAGTTGCGAATGATTTGAAGTCAAAGAGAGAGCGGAGTTTCGCTATACTACGTTTTGTTAGATAGAAAAAATTTAAGAAATTAGAGTTCAAGAGTACTTTAAATTGGACAAAATGTATAAGCTATTATTTGTCAACAAACATTTAACTGCTTCATTTTTCGGTTTAATTTTGTTAAAACACTAAAATTCACAACATTCAGAAAAAGGCGATATAATTTTGTTTAAGCAGTGAATGCTATATTTAGTAAAAAAGTAGTGGAAAATGTTTCAATTTTTTTAAAAAGGTAGTTTTTTACAAATTATCATTCGATTTATTGAATTAATAAAAGAAGGACGGTCTAGGAGATGCTGAAAAATCGGATGTTTTAAACAGAGACAAAAAGATAATTATCTTTGTGTGCTATCTTTGTATCAGCTTTAGTTTTGCAATTTGCATTGCAGAGAGGTGGCGCTATTTGTCACAGTGAACTTGCAGTCAGACGCAAGTAGGCAAAGGTGGCGTTAGTTGTCACGAACTTACATGTTGCTCAAAGTTTGACGCGTCAAATTTGCTATGACAAGGCAATATCAAGTCAAAAATCAAACCTGT